>APFE030088816.1:31015-58070 GCA_000404065.3 Pinus taeda
TGGTTTCCATTTGACCCTATTGGTGGATACCTTGCCTCTGTGTCAGCTTTCATTATTGGTTGGTTCAGAGGGTTTCTGCCGTGCGCTAGCTACATCTTGTGTACGCCGGAAACGTACATCGGTTCGGTTACTACATCTTTTTTCGTCTGATTCCTTCCACATTATTGGCCTAGGGTTACACTCGCGCTAGATTGATGAAGGATGCCTTAATGCCTTCCTTCTAGCGGATCTTTCCCTATCGACTCTGACTCATTGCTCTGGGGCAAAGATCTACAGTCCATTTGGCAGTACCTTGGGGTTTGCAGTCATTATTGGCAGATCCTTCACTATCGACAGTGGGAAACCATCATTTTCTCCTGATCGATAGATTCCTACAGGTGTTCGACTTCAACTCATTTATTCGCACTTGTTAGTTTGTACTGGGTACCTTGACGCTCATTATCATTATCGGTGAATAGTCTCGCGTTTGTTAACGGTATACATCAATGACCGGTAATCAAACGATTTCTCACATGATCGACTTCAGATCATTTATTCCTATGGTGTAGAAATGTACCACGGCGGTCGGTGAAGACCTCAGGTTGTATCAACATTCATTGGTTCACTTGACAATTGCTCCTGTTGTTGCTAGTTGATACCCCACCACCTTATATGTTGCAGTCATTCATGGCGACATTCTATATGCTGGCACCTGAGTTTGCAGTGTAGTACCATCCTTTTCCATCATGTTCAGTTGGTACCTTTGGGATCAGTCTTTGATATCAGTGATCCGTTGTATTCCTCAGCATCATTGATAGTTTTATATGTGATATTCAGACATGTACTTGTTCGATCATGATCAGATGATCCATTATGTATTTTCCAGTCCTTTATACTTGTATACTTAGTAGATCCACTTGTACTTGATATGCAGACATGCTTTGCTTTCTCTGAGCATGGGTATGCCCACCTCAGACGGTGTTTCTTTCTGATCTCCTTTTGTGGCTTGGCAGGCTGAATTCTGGTGAAGTACTCCTCGGTTTTTGGCAAGTCTCTTTTCCATGTACTTGCTTAATACATTTCGGCCATCATGTACCCCTTCTGACCTCATATATTAGGGGGCATCTGTTATAGTTCCAAATCTCACTATTATGTTTTGTGATGCTGCACTCATGGCCTAGGGCAACCCCTCCTTCCAGACCTGGTCCAAAATCTAAAAAATAGTGTTTTATTCCCTATACACGATATTGCCCTGAGTTAAACGCGTGTATACGCGGGTTCATATATACCCAACCTGCGTATATGTATTAAAACACTTAAAAAAATATAAAACTCCTTATTTTCGGGCGGAGATCATGGGATTTACCTGCTGATCACCTGTTAGTGCCCATGGCCTCAACTGTTCCCAACCAATTCCTAACTAAAAAACTACTTTGGAATTGGTATAAAATGACATCAAAGGGAAGGCCTAAGGGAGGAGAGAAGAGAGAGAAAGGTGATTATACTGATATTTTCCCCCTGATCAGGTTTGAAGACCCTTGTGCCTTCTGCACTTCCCCCATTTGTACAGGAAACCCTTGTTTCCTTGTGATTTGATGTTCATCCCTTAGTTATGGCATCATGGAGTGAGCCTTGGAAGGAGATATGCTAGAGGCTTGAGGCGGGACGGATCCAGAAGGAGGCTGAGCTTGGAGCCTGTAAAGATTGCTCAGGTGATATTACTCTTTTTTTACTTTCTATTTGTCTTTAATAAAGAAACACGTCTTGATTCCCGATATGCTTCTTCTTTATGTTTATGATGTTCATGTTTGAATTTCATGTATGAATGGATATTTAAAATTTTATAACTAACTTCCTTCCTGTATAACATAAAGATGATTTTTGTATAAATCTTTGTCCATATACTGCTGCATTCTTTGGAATTGTTGGTTTTGCAGGGCAAAGGAGCAAAAGGGACGTGAAGAAGGGTTTGGACCCTTGAGGAACTACCCGAACGTAGGACCTGAGGTACGTCCTTCTTACTTTAGAATTAGCTTTTTCTAGCATAATGGTTGTGTGTGTGCATGTCTCTTTGTTTAGACAACCTTCAGTCTGCTAGGGTTCCACCCAAAAGCCCTAGGGGATAAAATCCCTCAACACTCACGTCTACAGAAATTTGCAAAATCCCTCCTCAACTACTGTAGCAGGTTGACAAGTGCATGACTTTGAACAAGCTCCTTTCCAACACTATAAAAACCTTTGGTGGATGTTGTTACAGTCACCAACTTTCCGTTGCAAAGCTTAACCTGTATATTAGGGGAAATGGCATGACAAATATAAGAAATCTACAGAAGAAACAATTCAGTTCCTAGCCATTATGGAAGTGAAGCTCAAAATTAGTGTAGGATTGGATAAGAAGTGCTCACTTCTATAGAAAAAAAATCTCCAGGACATTTGTCTTCAACAGATTGCCTTGTGGACTTCCTTATGACTATACATCCCAATGTCATTAGTCACTAAAATACTATTCGTAATTCACTTTTTTTTCCCTTGAAAGTTCTAACTCATAAGCTCCAAAGAAAATCAACAAATTAAATTTCGCAATGTGCACATTGTTTGCCATGCTTCACAGTTCAAAATTTTCTAGAATCTTTGCATTACAATAAAATAAAGAACCATAGTTTGATGGCTTGAAGAGTACATGGAAAATCTTTCAACGTCATATCCATATTTGTATGGGATATATGCATTCTCGTAATATTTCTATTATACACAAGATTGAAAACTACTACTTTCAAATTATAAAAAATTGTAGGGAACGATATTCTAACATTGGATAGGAGGCAAGAGATGTGAGAACGAGAAGAATTCATAGAACTGGGCAAGTTTAGAGGAAGGACACATTCCTGTCATATCCCCTTTATCCGTGGCCTCTTTGGCAGCAGCCATAGTTGCAATGGGCTCAGATTTCCCCTCTTTTGAGGATTTTTTTCTTCCTTCACCCTTTGAAGAATGTTGGTTTGAGTTCTCCTCTCCATCATTTTCTTTTTCACTAGCCTCAACCTTACCTTCAACTTTTTGAAAGGTCTCTGGTTTATTGTCTTTTCCATCCTTGTTTTCTTCTTTTCTTTCTTTATTGCTAGGTTAGATTTCTTTAGAGCAACATCGTTGTTTTGTTCAGCCACATTCTCTGTCATTGAGTGAGCTGATTCCTTTCCACCTCCCTGCCCAGACTGAGGTTCCCCTTGCTTTCCTGAAGAACCAAAGCATGTTGTACAGACGACAATGTCCAGTAATCTTCTAATGTGTGCAACTACATGCTCTTCAGTGTAGTCCTATGCAAAGGAAAAATCAATGAAAATCATATATAGAGTATTATGTAAACTTTGAGTATAAACAATGCATATTCTTCTTTGCATATATATTTGAAGCACGCATGCAAGTAGAAATTCAGTTTAGATCACTTCAAGAAACAAGAGAACAATTTTCTAATACCATGATTTAACATTATTTCTCACCCCTTTTCAAGATAAAAACATTTATATTTTAAAGGAACGTAAGACAAAATTTCTAGCTATCTCCCCTGACTTGTTCAGATGGGGGAGCAGAGTTATTGATTACCTTCTAAAATAGTAAGGGAAAAGGGCTTCAAGGTTGCAACATTTGATGAATCCCTCAGCCTGTTGTTGTGAACCTGGTATAATTCAAGTTTTTACCAAGTCATGGATACTTCAAGAAAACTAAGATGACCACTGTTGCTATGGTCACACTTAAGCTTTAAAAAATAATAATAGAACCAGTTTCACTATACATGGCTATTTCTATCTTGACATGAACACTTGTGTTGTTAATGCAAGTAGGGTCATACCACATGATATCTTGAACAGAACCAGTCAATTGCAATCCACTAGCCTGTCAAGCAATCCCATTATTTAATGAGCTTCTGAACTACTGAATTTCTTACCTCATGGGATAAACAATAGTTGGTCAAATGGCATGTCTCCACATTCACAGCTAATAATCAGCGTAAATCAAGAATACGGTCTATGGAAATTCCCTGTTTCCATAAAACAAACATATATTAAAATCTACTGTCGAACCAAACATAACTATCCATAGGTCCGGATGCTGCAAGATTGGATTATATTCATCATAATTCTTAAAGTTGGATCGAACATCTATGACAAGACTTATGTTACCACCTAGCCTCATAAGCACTAGATAATATCTTTTATGAGATAGCTTTAAAACAACTTGAGAATCATCTGGAGTGTTCACTGTGACGTCTAGCATAGTAGGTAGGACTGCAAGCAACAAACGATACCATATAGTCATCGGTTGCCACCATACCAATTTCTTATTTTTAAAAGCAAACAAAGACCTCATATTTGTATTGATATAAAAGTACTAAGATCAGATGAACTTGTGAATAGCCAAGAAGCTGCCCACAGCTGTTCTTTTCCTTTTCAACCAATTAATCACATCGAGATCAGAGAGAACAACCACCGAAACGCAATGACGAGGCATCGGATAGTAACCACAACACAGCCCATGCGATGCCACAACCAAAATAATTAGAAACAGGATACATAGTATTTCTTGAAAAAGGATACGAAGTATTTCTTGAAGATGTAAATCATAATATGACTCATCGTGAGTAATTTTTCTGAGATTAAGAAGTTTACAAGCAAAGGGAGGAACTCAACCCCAAGATTCCTCCAGGTGCTTCTCTATCCATTTTCATTCTATTCAAACACAATATTGAAGAATTATTTGAAATATCCCTCTACCAGGACTATTACAAACCTTCCAACACAATGATCTGTCAATTTGACCTGTAACATAGGATGTTAGTCCAGAATCTGCTGTCTGCAAGAAAAAACCAACTTAAGGAAGAAGTCTGGACCTTGAATATAGGAAGAACTAAAAACAACATCCTTCTATTTAAATAACTCATAAAATGGAACACATACCTTCTCCATTTTCGCAAGATCCAAACCTTCAGAATTCTTTAAGGTAAGATATGGAGGCAATGCGAATCTACATTTTTGACAAAGAAAAATCAATAGAAGTCAAAAACAATTATGGATCCAGAGTTAAATCTCAACACAGAGGTGTGCCTTACTGTCTAGCATGTATGAGTGGATATCACAATGAGACTTTTCATAACATTAGATACCTCAGTTTCAGATAAGGGATAAACAAAGAGAAATCCTAGATAAAATGGAGACTTCAGACTTATTTTAAGTTTGATACATTATAGGTTCTAAATGCTTCTTCTAACCCTAGCGTCGCTTCTGATTCTAAAAGAATTCCACAATGTTCTGATTTTTATTGAGAGCTGAGAAAGTGTTAAAGCATGGGTACAAAATCATAAGGTTAAAGAGGAGTATACTCTGAATATAAGATTTTTCCAATGTGTCTATCTAGTCCTGCCAGCAAATCTAAAATAACTGATCTTACCATTGGCTTAGGAGCCTATAACACAATTGGATGGATGTGAACTCAATTACATCTCAGAAAACATGGGAAGACAATCATATTGGTGGAAATGATAAACTTACATAAATTTGAAAATAGTGAATGCCTGGTCCAGTTGAAGCAACCTCTTCAACACTTGATGTAGCCCATGAAGAAAGCGTCCACAACAAATATGTCCAAGCTTCCATTTTTATCAACACAACAAACTATTTCAATGTCCAAAATCATTATAATTTCTTAAATCCTTAATAGCTAGAAGGAAATTAAAACATTCAGAAGATCGATCACACAAAGAGAAGACCGATGTCCAAACCATTATAGTTCCAGCAGCTCTTGCAGTAGCACACTCTCGTGTAAAAGATGATGGATTCACCTTCAGAAAATTTATGCATCAAAATAGGATGTTAACTGTAATACAATAATCTAATGCATACCTTTTGGATGAGCCATCGTTTGCATGGCAGTTGGGGAAATCATAATAGGCATTGATATCTTGAATCCCAACACAGTGGTACTCAGATCTACCTTTGTTACATCAACTAATATACAGGGATGGAACCTAATACATACAACATCAACCAAAATCTTTGTAATAATGTCAATTCCCCTCATGCTTGTAATGAAAGAGGTGCCATAATGTTCAAAAGTTTGGACCAAGACAGTGTGACTAAAATTGAAAATTATAGCTATTCAATGTTTATCTAATCTGATTGCAGTCATAAAGTTGGTGAAAAAATAGATACGGGAGCTGAAGGTACATCTTTTTCAAATGACTATGTATTAGTTGAAGGTACAGTAGCTAAACATGGGAGATTTTGGAATCCATAAGAAACTCATAATATGCAAGCAATTGAAGGGCTATCTTTGTAAAAAATGTAAAAACCAACCATGCAGAAACAAATTGAACCATTTCACATTCTGTTCACAAATTCAAACTAAATTTTTTTTAGACCCGTGCCTTCTGTTAGTGGATATCACAATGAGACTTTTCAGAACATTGATACCTCAATGTCAGAAAATGGATGAACAAAGAGGAATCCCAGATAAAATGGAGACTTCTGACTTATTTTAAGTTTGATACATTATAGGTGCTAAATGCTTTTTCTAACCCTCGCATCGCTTCTGATCCTAAAAGAATTCCACAATGTTCTAATTTTTATTGAGAGCTGAGGAAGTGTTAAAACATGGGTACAAACTGATAACATTAAAGAGGAGTATACTCTGAATAAAAGATTTATCCCACGTGTCTACCTAGTCCTGTCAGCAAATCTAAAATAGAATGAATTTTCACTACCTATTTCTAATTTCATACTCCCTCTGCCCAGGTCGAGCTGTGTCCACAGTCAGTGAAATTGCCTTAAAACCAGCCCTCTCTGCTCTTCTAACAAGTTGTGCAACAAAATTCCTATTCTTGTAAACCTGCCAACAATGACATCTAAATTTTAACACCACTCATACATCCACATTTAGTAAACCCAACGCAATACAACTGATCTTACCATTGGCTTAGGAGCCTATAATACAATTGGATGGATATGAACTCAATTACATCTCAAAATACATGGGAAGACAATCATATGGGTGAAAATGATAAACTTACATAAAGTTGAAAAAAGCGAATGCCTTGTCCCGTTGAAGCAACCTCTTCAACACTTGATGTAGCCCATGAAGAAAGCGTCTACAACAAATATTTCCAAGCCTCAATTTTTATCAACACAACAAACTATTTAAAAATCCAAAATAATTATAATTTCTTAAATCCTTAATATCTGGAAGGAAATTAAAACAATCAGAAGATCGATCCCACAAAGAGAAGACCGATGCCCAAACATTAAACACCGATGTCAACTTCTTAAACACGAGAGAAGGCATCTTGTAAGAAATTAAATAATATAAGGTGCAATAGAAGCATAGTTTGGACCTTAAAGATACTCACATTTGCAAAGGCCCTGCTCAACTTCTGTAGCAAGTTAACAAGTGCATGACTTTGAACAAGCTGTTTTCCAACACTATAAAAACCTTTGGTGGATGCTGTTACAGTCACCAACTTTCCGTTGTAAAGCTTCACCTCAGGGGAAATGGCATGAGAAATATAAGAAATCTACAGAAGAAGCAATTCAGTTCCTAGCCATTATGGAGGTGAAGCTCAAAATTAGTGCAGGATTGGATAAGAAGTGCTCATGTCTACAGACATTTTCAAAAGCCCTGCTCAACTGCTGTAGCAAGTTGACAGGTGCATGACTTTGAACAAGCTGCTTTCCAACACTATAAAAACCTTTGGTGGATGCTGTTATAGTCATCAACTTTCCATTGCAAAGCTTCACTTGTATATCAGGGGAAATGGCATGACAAATATAAGAAATCTACAGAAGAAACAATTCAGTTCCTAGCCATTATGGAGTTGAAGCTCAAAATTAGTGTAGGATTGGATAAGAAGCACTCACGTCTATAGAAAACAAATCTCTAGGACGTTTGTATTCAATAGATTGCCTTGTGGACTTCCTTATGACTGTACATCCCAATGTCATTAGTCACTAAAATACTATTCGTAATTCACTCTTTTGTCCCTTCAAAGTTATAACTCATAAGCTCCAAAGAAAATCAACAAATTAAATTTGGCAATGTGCACATTGTTTGCCATGCTTCACAATTCAAAATTTTCTGGAATCTTTGCATTTCAATCAAATAAAGAACCATAGTTTGATGGCTTGAAGAGTACATGGAAAATCTTTTAACATCATATCCATATTTGTATGGTATATATGCATTCTCGTAATATTTCTATTATACACAAGATTGAAAACTACTACTTTCAAATTATAAAAAATTGTAGGGAACGGTATACTAACATTGGATAGGAGGCAAGAGATGTGAGAACGAGAAGAATTCATAGAACTGGCCAAATTTAGAGGGAGGACACATTCCTGTCATATCCCATTTATCTATGGCCTCTTTGGCAGCAGCCATAGCTGCAATGGCCTCAAATTTCCCCTCTTTCGAGGATTTGTTTCTTCCTTCACCCTTAGAAGAATGTTGGTTTGAGTTCTCCTCTCCATAATTTTCTTTTTCACTAGCCTCAACCTTACCTTCAACTTTTTGAAAGGTCTCTAGTTTATTGTATTTTCCATCCTTGTTTGCTTCTTTTCTTTCTTTATTGCTAGGTAAGATTTCTTTAGAGCAACATCATTGTTTTGTTCAGCCACATTCTCTGTCATTGAGTGAGCTGATTCTATTCCACCTCCCTACCCAGACCAAGGTTACCCTTGCTTTCCTGAAGAACCAAAGCATGTTATACAGGTAACAATGTCCAGTAATCTTCTAATGTGTGCAACTGCATGCTCTTTAGTGTAGTTCGCTGCAAAGGAAAAATAAATGAAAATCATATATAGAGTATTATGCAAACTTTGAGTATAAACAATGCATATTCTTCTTTGCATATATATTTGAAGCATGTATGCAAGTAGAAATTCAGTTTAGATCACTTGAAGAAACAAGAGAACAATTTTCTAATATTATGATTTAACATTATTTCTAACCCATTTTCAAGATAAAAACATTTATATTTTAAAGAAAGGCAAGACAAAATTTCTAGCTATATCCCCTGACTTGTTCAGATGGGCGAGCAGAGTTATTGGTTACCTTCTACAATAGTAAGGGCATAGGGCTTAAAGGTTGCAACATCTGATGAATCCCTCAACCTGTTGCCACGAACCTGGTATAATTCAACTTTTTAAGAAGTCATTGATACTTCAAGAAAACTAAGATGGCCAATGTTGCCATGGTCACACTTAAGCTTTACAAACTAATAATAGAACCGGTTTCACTATACATGGCTATTTCTATCTTGACACGAACACCTGTGTTCTTAATGTAAGTAGGGTCATACCACATGATATCTTGAACAGAACCAGTCAATTGCAATCCACCAGCCTGTCAAACAATCCCATTATTTAATGAGCTTTTGAACTACTGATTTTCTTACCTCATTGGATAAAGAATAGTTGGTCAGATCGCATGTCTCCACATTCACAGCTAATAATCAGCATAAATCAAGAATACGGCCTGTGGGAATTCCTTGTTTCCATAAAACAAACATATATTAAAATGTACTGCCAAACCAAACATAACTATCCATAGGTTTGGATGCTGCAAGATTGGATTATATTCATCATAATTCTTAAATTTGGATCAAACATCTATGACAAGACTTATGTTACCACCTACCGTCATAAGCACGGGATAATATTTTTTATGAGATAGCGTACCCTTAAAATAACTTGAGAATCATCTGGAGTGTTCATTGTGACATCTAGCATAGTAGGAAGGACTACAAGCAACAAACGATACCATATAGTCATTGGTTGCCACCATAACAATCTCTTATTTTTAAAAGCAAATGGAAACCTCATATTTGTATTGATATAAAATTACTAAGATCAGATGAACTTGTGAATAGCCAAGAAGCTGCCCACAACTGGTCTTTTCCTTATCAACCAATTAATCACATCGAGATCAGAGAGAACAACCATTGAAACGCAATGACAGGGCATCAGAGAGTAACAACAACACATCCCATGTGATGCCATAGCCAAAATAATTGGAAAAAGGATACAAATTATTTCTTGAAAAAGGATATGAAGTATTTCTTAAAGATGTAAATCATAATATGACTCATCACAAATAATTTTTCTGAGATTCAGAAGGTTACAAACAAAGGCAGGAACTCAACCCAAAGATTTATCCAGGTGCTTCTCTATCCATTTTCATTCTATTCAAACACAATACTGAAGAATTATTTGAAATATCTCTCTACCAGGACTATTATAAACTATCCAACGCTACCCAAACTGGAAGAATAGTCTCCATTGTCGTCCAACTCAATATTCCTCATATTAGGGCCATCCTCTGACTTTTTCTTTCTTCTTGTTCCCGAGTAACGGTACATAAAAACTGAGCAAAGGAGTCTTATCCCTACAAAATCGCCAACTACAATGGCAGCTATGGTGCCTTTACTTAGACCTTTTCCCTTGTTAATAACAGGCATGGCTGCAATTGCTGAAGGTGAGTTGATTTTTGGAGGATCCGAGAGTGTTGAAGGAATTGAACATACATTTGTTAGTGGTGATCACAAAGACCTGGATTACCAGAAAAAGCATCATTTTTCTGATGCAAAAGAGCTTCAAACTGTGGAATGGGTCCAGTCAAAGGCACAAGGTTACCCCTGGCATGAAAATTGCAGACAAAAAATTGTGGGCGCCTTCAACAACACCCAACACAAATCTGAAGAAAATTTTTGACAACGGAAATGGATTTCTCAACAGCTTTTCTTCCTCGGGCGGATTCGCCCTCGACTCGTACAGATTCAATCACGAAAACCATTTGGACGCAACAGTCGTCGGTCTGATGAGTCATCTCTGACCTTATTTGATCCAGATCTCATTTCTACATTCTGAAAAGCCATGGATGAAATTTTCCCAGAGATTCAATGGAGCCCGTTTTAGAGGTATGTCACAGCAGCACGGGAAGCAAGAGTGGAGAAGACGAAAGGAGGGTACCCCAGGCAAATCTTTCAGGCTCCAATCTAGCAGCATTGAGGTGAGGGTTTGCAACTCTTTCAAATATCATGAACAGTTGTGACCACTCAACTACCTTCCCTTTATTGAATGATTTACAATCCTCCAATCGTCTAACACATAATCTAACGACACACAAAGATGTCAAGTAGATTTTAGGGAAGTTCATTTCAAAGGGAAACGCCTTACAGCATAGATATCTAAATTCATTTCTTAACACGTGGATAACAACGAGACAAGAGCAGAGGATTGGTGTTGAGGAAGAGGGCGGAAAGCATGGTATACATGTCATGACTATGACAATCCAAACCAAACCCTGGGGATTTGACCAAAGTGAAGATATGATAATGGAACAATGTTTAATTTCCAAGAATATGAATTTGCGCAAAATGAGGATGTATAATGAAACAACATTTTGAAGAATCTGAATTATTATTTTATATGGGGTGGAGGATGCAAATATTATTATTTTATTTGGGGTAGGCAAGTGTTACAAACTCTTTTCATAAATTTATATGCTATTTAGGCTTATTCTATGGAGTAGCAACAACCACGTATCTTTTCTTACCTTTTTGCAAATTCTTTCAATAACCAGAATCAATAAATCATGGTCCTAAAAGGTCTTATACGTTGCAAGTGGAGACATATTGAACGTTGTCAATAATCCAATAAATTATATAATTAAATTATGAGTACATTGTTTTAGTTGGATCCCTTAGTTTCAGGCATACATGGTAAATTATTCATATTGAATGTTGTCATCAGACCAAGAAACTATATAATTAAAGAATAACCATTGTTAGACAATTATATTACTGGGGTCATAAATTATAAGAGTAGTTACTTTTAGCATATGGAAGTGAACAACTATCATCTAAAGAAATATATAAAAGCAACCAACTATCAGCACATAGGAGACTTACATTGCGATCACTCTTTGCACGTAAATGTAACACCAACTCGTTATTTTGGCTAAGAATACCCCAAATGGCCTAACTATTCAAACCATAAAGAATAGCTAACTACTTCTTGAATTTCCTTTATTCTCAAAATCGTGCCAAGATTCAACCTGACAAGGTAAGCTCTTATGCAACACATCTTCCAAACTGATGAAGTTGCATGCCTCTCTCAAACTATTAAAAGATTTGGTATCATAATTTTTTTTGGGATATATACTAGAGAGCTAAAATTTACTTGAAATCATGATCGTTTAAAATCCAATGGCCAAAACAACCATTCACAAACAAGGGAGGCAATTCACATACAGACTTGATAACTTAAAACAAATTGTTACTGGTGAAAATAAAATAGTGACCCACTCCTCATTTGAATGCACGATGACCGATAGTTGACATGCTTTGTAGGGGTGTATTAGAATTATGTTTGAATGTAGATTTAAGCTGCAGCACCAATCATCCTTACATAAATTCAAATTACAAGAATTGTATTCAGGATTTTGACAATAGTTGCAAAACATGAAATTGGTGTATGCATACAATTTAAGTCTAGCAAGTATATATAGCTGAACACATAGCCAACACTGACACTTATGCATTTAACAAATATAGTTCAAAGAATCAAAATACACACCCATAACGCATTTCATACTCAAATTCTTCACAGATCTACAAAATTGAAAACTCATATACAACCACCTCTCTAATATCAAATAGCATGCAATGTTTCAAAGAAACGTAGGCAATAAAAATAAAATAGGAATCTTCCTAAAATTCCTCGTTTATAGTACAAATTTTACATCTTACTTGTACCTACAGTCTTAACATTCGTCCAACATGCAATATAAATTTTGATTCCTTCAACCTGCAATATAAATTTCGATTCATTCAACAGAATTATAAGACCAACCATTAATCATACAAAAATTTCAACATTTATGTATAATTCATGTAGAGGCGTACATTCAAGGATATTTCTTCATAATTAAACATTATTCATGATTCATAAATAGAAAGAAATAGTCTTTTCTATTTATCACACTAATGAAGGAGGGTCTATAAGGTTCGAAAAAGTTTGTAGGGTCTACAAGGTTCGAAAAAGTTTGAAACTTGACTCTGATAAGATGTGCACGAATTATTTTTCATTTTAATCAGAGAAACAATATTTCACATAAACTCTAACAAATTAAATACAAGTACATATTTAGTTCTCTTATTGATCTCTAACTATGTTGCTCTGTGTCCTTTGCTTCTGTTACCAAATTGTCAGAATCTTCTTTGTCTATCTAGGACCAACCTTTTTGGTTCCCAAACCTAGAGGTCTTCGATCCCAAAGGACTTTGAGATCAAAGTATTCTAGCCTCCATGCCCAAAAGTCCAAGAACAATGCTCAAGTTTCCATTTTTTCAATTGAAAATCTAGCCCTAAGCTCATCCCTCAATTTGTACCTCTCCTCTTTCCTAGTAACCTCCATTTTCTTCCCTCCCCTTTCATCCTTCTCCATAACCTTTGACTTCCTTATATAGTGGAGGCCCCTTCCTTCACAAGACATCTCCTCATTGCTTTTCCATAATTTAATCTTGAAACTCCTATGCTGTCACCATCCTCTGACACACTAGATTTGTATATAAACCAGATAATTACTTATTTTTACCTTATAAAATACCGTTAATATTTAGGCTTGAGGATTCTTACCTTGATATAAGTTTGTGATACTTTGTCATTTATATATATATAAATCTATTTTTTTGTTTTTGTTTTTTTTATTAACATAATTAAAATCTTATTTAATAGTTTATATTTATTGTGCATTATAAATAACATTGTACCAAAGTATTTTCTTATTATTTTCATATATTGTACTTAACATACTTGAGTTAGAATTTGTAAGTTGTAATAGTATTTTAGTATTTTCATTGAATTTTTTAGTTAATATTAACTTAATATATTCATTATATTCCTAATAATTAGGTATTTAATTAGTACTTTTAATAATTAACTCATTTATCTTATGTTTAGACAATTTTTTATAATCAATTAGTATGCATACTAGTGTAGTGTGTGTGATAAATATATATGTAGCTATCATATGCATGCTAATACTCTTATTCTATTTGTAACTTAAGATGGGTCATTACATCAATCTTCTACTCTTCTTGTAGGTTTTAACCCTATACAAAAATTACCTGCATACAATTTTTAAAACGCAGAAAATAAACAATGCGAGATCATAACACATAAAACACATATACACAAAGATTTCCCCTGGATACCAAAACCAGGACTACCAGCTTGATTTTTCATTATGTTCCTTTCAATGTTACAATACATATTTATACATGCCAAAGCATCCAATACCATGGACTGAAAACCAACGTGTCCAATAACATGGACCGAAAACCATCACATCCAATATCATGGACTGAAAACCATCACGTCCAATACCATGGACCGAATACCATCGCATCCAAAAAACATGTGCGAAAATCATACATAAAACCATAGGTGGGTCCGCCCAACTAACATAGGGTCCAAAACCAAAATTTTTCGGGGCACTACCCTGGACCACATAAAGTGGGGTTACGGGTGCCCTTCAAACCCCCTGTTAACTATGTGGAAAGAATATAACACAACCCAACATTCTCCCATTTGTTGTTTTCTTTCCAAAGGTGGCCACAAGAGAGATTAGTCATTTTCCTAGCTCTGAAATGCCCATTGTCTCTCTACACCAAGAGAACTTCTCAGAGCTCAAAAATGTTGTTAATGCATTTGCAGTATTCTTCAAAGGGTCCACCTTTACCAGCAACACCTTTTTGTCTTCTATCATATCCCTCACAAAGTGATACTAAACATCAATTTGCTTTGTCTTTGAATGATATGCAGGGTTCTTTGCCAAAAAAATTGCACTTTGGCTGTCACAATCTATCCTTATAGATTTCTATACTAACCCCATACTCGAACACAATCTCTACAACCAAACTACTTCCTTGCTTTCATGAGTGGCTGTCATGTATTTTGCCTTTGTAGTTGATAGTGCCACTATAGATTATTTCTTAGTCATCCAACTGACTGCACCTCCAAATAGGTTAAACACATACCCACTTGCAGATCTTCTTTGATCCAGATCTCCAGCCCAGTCTGCATCAACAAAGCCACGAATATCCAACACTCTGACCAATCCTTTTCTTCCTTGGTAGCATAGACCATAATCACTAGTGCCACGCAAATACCTGAAAACCTGCTTCACTACTATCCAATGCTCCTTTTCTGGTTTTGACATAAACTTTCTCAATACTCCCATTGCATGTGTAATGTCTGGTCTAGTATAGACCATTGCATACATCAGGCTACCGACTGCACTCGCATATGGAACACGAGACATGTCCTCTTCCTCTTCTTGTGCCTTGGGACATTGTTCAGTAGATAACCTCACACCTACAGGAATAGGAACCTTCACAAGTTTATTATCCTGCATATTAAACCTCTACAGTATTGTCTTGACATACTTCCTTTGGTTTAACCAAAGCTTCCTCTTTGCCCAATCTCTTTTAATTTCCATGCCCAAAATATAGTTTGCAGCACCAAGATCTTTCATGTCGAATTTGGAGGACAATTGGGTCTTGGATAATTTCTTTGTCATTTCCAACCAGCAACATATCATCCACATACAAGACTAGATAAATAACACGGTCACCAATTAATTTAAAATACACACAATGATCTACTTTGCTTCCGTGAAGCCAAGTCCTTGTATAAATGTATCAAATTTCTGATACCACATCCTTGGTGACTGTTTTAACCCATACAAAGACTTCTTTAACTTGCATACCAGTTCTTTCTTACCCTTCGTTGCAAAGCCTTCAGGTTGCTTCATGTAGATTTCTTCTTCCAGATCCCTGTGAAGAAATGTTGTCTTCACATCCATCTGTTCTACCTCAAAATCAAAAGCAGCAACAACAAATAAAAGTAATATAATAAAAGTTACCTTGGCAACAGGAGAAAAAATATCACCAAAATCAATTTCCAACAACTGGGAATAACCTTTTGCTACCAACCAAGCTTTGTTTTTCTCCACGTTTCCTTCTGCACTTCTTTTTGAACACCCATTTGCTGCCAGTGGGTTTCCTTCTAGCTGGCAACTCCACCAGATCCCAAGCCTCATTTTTGTGCAAAGATGCCATTTCATCAACCATGACCTCTTTCCACAGTATTCCATCCTCTAAATCTACTGCTTCCTTCATAGTTCTGGGATCATCGTCAGTAATAGATAAAGAAAAATTTGAATAGAAAGTAGATGGACTATACCTTTCACGCTACCTTCTTTCTCGAACTGATTTTCTCACAGCTAGAGTTTGTGACTCTTCATCTTCTGATTCCTCCTCTGCTGTAGAGTCTGATTCTTCCTCTTTTAGCTCAAACTCTATCTTCTCAGGTTCCTTTCATTGGACTTCATGTTTAATAACATCTTTCACCTCTCTGAACACCACATCTTGGCTATACACATCCTTCTACGTGACTCAGTTCCAAAGCTTATAACCTTTAAACCATCCTTATACCCAACAAAGATGCACTTTTCAGATTTACTATCAACTTGGTTCATTTCTCCTTTGGAACATGCACATATGAGTCACATCCAAATACCCTCATATGTGAAAGAGAGGGTTTCTTACCAGTCCATACCTCTTGTGGAATCTTATCCTCCAATGCTAATGAAGGTGACTTGTTGACTAGGTAACATGTAGTATCCACCGCCTCTGCCCAAAATTCGTGTCCTAACTTGGCACCACTGAACATGCTTCTTGCCCTTTCCATCAACATCTTATTCATTCTTTCTGAAGCTCCATTTTGCTGAGGTGTATATGGAATAGCCTTCTACCGTGCTATACCACACTTCTTACAGAATTCTTCAAATTCCTTACCGCAAAACTCTCCACCATTATCTGTCCTAAGCACCTTTATCTTCTTCTTTGTCTAGTGTTCCACTAGAGCCTTAAATTCTTTAAACTTGTCAAAGACTTTCGATTTATTCTTAAGGAAATATATCCATGTATTCCTTTAGAAGTCATCTATAAATGATACATAGTACACAGACTTACCCAGTGATGGAACCTCCACAAGTCCAAACACATCACTGCGCACAAGTTCTAGTATTTGTTTCACCCTCTTACTACTAGAGGGGAAAATTACCCGATTCTGCTTCCTATATACAAAATTTTCACAGAAATAAAAATCCAGAGAGATATTACTCATACCTTCTACCATACCTTTACCATGAAGTATCCAAAGGCCCTTTTCTCCAATATGTCCAAGCCTTTGATGCCACAGCATGGTCTTCTCTCCAGAGACCACTAGATTTTCTGCTCCACTTTCAAGAACCACAGAATTATTATACCCATCAATAACAGTGCTACCTTGCAACTTATACAGAGTTCCAATTCAAACTCCCCGCATCAATACCAGTGCTCCCCGAACCATCTTGCAGGTGTCCTTCTCGAACACTGTTTTTACGCCTGCATCATCCAGCTTGCTAACAGAAATCAGATTTCTGGCTAATGCAGGAATATGTAGAACACTTGGAAATGTTCTAACCCTTCCACCTTGCAACTTCAACTTTACTTTTCTGTGACCAATGATTCTAGCCTTCCTGTCATCCCCCATGAAGACATCACCACCATCATATTTCTCATACTCACAGAACCACTCTCTATGGGGAGTGAAGTGGAAAGATGCACCCGAGTCAATCAACCATGCCTCATGATCTACATGTGTACTTGAAGAAGCCAAGTACACATCCCCACCTTTATCTGAGGTGGTTTTCGCCTCTGCAAAAGGAGCCTCATCAGATCCCTTTCCTTTGTCAGGATCTTTAGATTTACAGTCCCTTTTGTAGTGCCCTTCCTTTCCACATTTCCAGCACACTACCTTTATAGGTTTTCCTGGAGATTTAAATCTCCCTTTAGATTTAGATCTCCCACTCGATGTCTTATTTTTGTTTCTATTCTGGGTCTGTCGTCATACAGACAAGACATCAACATTTTGGCTCTCCATATTTTTTTGTCTCATCTCCTCCGTCAGCAAGGATGAGACTATTTCATCAAATGCAAGGCAGTTGCATTACTACCTATTGCAATAACCAGACTATCCCACGAATCTGGTAGAGAACAAAACAAACTGATGCACTTATCTTCATCTGAAATTTTAATATCAACAAATGCTAAATGAACTACCACAATATTAAATGCATTCAGATGCTTTGTCACTGAGTCTCCATCTTTCATCCTCAGGTTATAAAACTTTTTCCACAGGAATATTTTATTCACTAGAGACTTAGATTGGTACAAAGTCCCTAACTTGTCCAACAAAGCCTTCACCATAGCTTCCCCTGATACATTCAGCAATACTGAATTTGGGACACGCAATCGTATTGTTCTCTTTTCCTTCTGATCTAACTTCTTCCATTCTTCATCAGACACTCTCGTTGGTTTTGTACTAGGATCTATCATGATCCACTCGTCTTTATCCACCAACAGATCCTCCATCTTGAGTTTCCATAACTCAAAACTCTGACCATTAAATTTCTCGATCTCTATCTTTCCACTGCTTGCCATATTCTTTCACCACTAGAATCGATCTTGTAGATCTCCCACTGAACAAGTTCTACCATAGGCTCGAGCGAAACCCGTCAGCCACAAAGGTGTCCCCTTGAAGCCAAAACAACTCTGATACCAAATGTAGGTTTTAACCCCATATAGAAATTACCTGCATACGAATTCTAAAACACAAAAAATAAACAACGCGAGATCATAACACATAAAACACATATACACAGATATTTTCCTTTGGATCCCAAAACTGGGACTACCAGCTTGATTTTTCATCATGCTCCTTTCAATGTTACAATAGATATTTATACATGCTGAAGCATCCAATACCATGGACTGAAAACCATCGTGTCCAATACCATGGACCAAAAACCATCGCGTCCAATACCATGGACTGAAAACCATCGCATCCAAGAAACATGTGCGAAAATCATGCACAAAACCATAGGTGGGCCTGCCCAACCTAACATAGGGTCCAAAACCAAAATTTTCTTGGGCGTTGCTTTGGACCCCATAAAGTGAGGTTATGAGTGCCCTTCAAAACCCCTGTTAACTACGTGGAAAGAATATAACACAACCCAACACTTATTTTCATGTTTGCACATACTCTTCTACTCTTTGATCAGTTTTCCTTTTAGTAACCTATCTCTGAGGTTTTTCTCTTTCTTCCTTTGGTAGTTCTACTTGTCTTGCTTCTTCACTGGCTCTCTTTCTTCTAATATTCTCTAACTCATTATTCTTTTCTGTTTGATTTATTTGTTTCCTTGTTGGTATATCCGTGGAGGATTTGGTTCACTTTTCCAGTTATCCAAGTGTGATATTTTCACCCATATGTTCAATGTAAGGACCCTTGTCTATGCTACCTTGTCTGTGGCTAATTTCACTTTTTATTTAGCTTCATGGTTGGGGTCAGGGTTAAAAGAAACACTCCTTCAACCCTTCCTAATCTTCTTGAATTTTTCCTCTTCTGAGCTTTCAATGAAATGGTTTCTTACAAGAAAATATTTCTAGTTATCACCATTAAATTTTAATTATGCTTTTACAAGAATCTTAACTAAACCATGATGGTATAGAGCTCTATTTATGTCTCTAGAGTCTCACTGGACGTTAAACACTATTTTATTCAAACTCCACATGAGATAATATGGTAAATTCAATTATTTTCCTTTGATGAAATGCATTACCAACTTATCATGATAAAATAAAGGGACACCATACCTTCCTTCACAGGTCAGAAATTTTTGTAATACAAACAACAGGTTTCACAATTTTGATTTGAGCACATAAATTAGAATACCCTTCTTGAATGTAAAAATTTCCATACCTAGGTTATGTAGAAAGGATTTCCATTTCTTATCTTTCAACCTCTAGTTGTTGAACCAACTTTTTCCATTCCTAGAAAGTTTTGTAGCTTCGAAAATAAATGACTATATCAATTTAATTTTGATATCCCCAATTTTGGCTCCAACTCCATCAAAGGCTCAGGAAAAATATTTGGTCACTTCCACTTCATACCGATTAAAATTTTCAAAGAATTTCTTGAACCAACCTGCCTTTTGCAGCTACTCTTTGACTTTAGGGTAAGCATTTAGGAATTTTACACTCACAAGTTCATGGCAGATGATGGCACCAATTGTTGTAGAAGGAGTATTACTTTCGAATTTCCCTTTCGACAATGTATCAGTGGAAGAAAGGATGGTGAGATGGATGTCATTTAGTTAGGGATTTGGATTAAATGTAATGGATAACTTTTGTTGGTGGTATTATAGTAAGGACCTCCCTTTCAAAATCATATTTTCCCATGATTTGTTTATATGCAATCCGTTGATATCATCATAGGTTTTGGAAATTTGGGTTTAAATTATTTGTATAGGATAAGGATATTTTCAAAATATTATAAAATGAAATGATAGGAAGTGGGTTATGATTAATGTCATGATTGAAATAAATGCAAGCCATCATATTTTAATCTAAGAGTCCATTGAAATGGTACAATAAGTTCATCAACTCAAAGATCTATAATATTGACCTTAATAAAATTGATTTACTATCCAATTAGTTGCCTTTTTTGCTTTGATTTTCATGCTTGCAAGTCTGGCATACTTTTCAGAGGAATCAAGTGCAAAATGTTGGATTAGTCTCAAAATGTTGACAATTTTTAAAATTTTGCTTCAATTCTTCAAGACTCTCTTTGCTTGCTCAAGGCTAACAATGATGATGATCATTAATGTTGATGAATAATGACGAGTTCTCTTGAAAGAGAGACAAATTCTTTGAACAAATTAGTTTCAATTGAAAATTTTATTTTTCCAAGAAGAGAATGAAAAAAGAAATGGGAAAAATGAAAGGGAAAAGGAAAATCTAAGTTGCTAAAGAACTTTTGGTTTTCAACTAAGATTTTCTGCATAGTATGTGTCATCAATGCTAGTTTTCATAACTATGACTTTGTTATTATTTTTTTCCTTTTTCTTAATTATATTATTATTTTACTCTGTTTTATAGAAAAATGATTAAACTTCTTTTGTTAGTAGAGGAGAAGGATCTCGTTTTTCCTACAAACTTTAAATTATAACTTTCTTGCAGATTTTGAAAAAACTCTTCTCTTCTCAAGGGCTTGTTATAAAGTTTTAATATGTTCCCATTGATGAGAAAAAGAATCGCTTCTTCATTAATTGTCTTAATTCTCACTACCCCATGTTGGATGTATGTTATATTCTTTCCATAACTATCCCCACATTCGAAGTCAGCGGGGTTAGACAGGGGACGACCAACCCCTTCCTTGTGTTGGGTGTAGTGGGGGTGGAAACCGTCCCTGTCAAGGGGTTTAGAAGGGGCAGTGCCTTGGGAATTTTTTTTGGACCCTATATTAGGTGGGCGGACATACCTATGGTTTTGTGCATGGATTTCACATATGGTTTTGGGTATGATGGTTTTCTATCCATGGTATTTTGTAGATATGGTCAAGGGAAATACGATTATGTTCTAATCTAGGGTAATGGATTGGGGTTTATGCATACTTCGACATGTTTATATATACACACACACACACACACACACACATATATATATACATATATATATATATATATATAATATATATATATATACATATATATATATATATATATACATATATATATATATATATATATATACATATAATATATATATATATACATATATATACATATATATATATATATATATTGTAACATTGAAAGGAATATAATGAAAAATCAATCTGGTAGTCCTGAGTTTGGGATATAGGGGAAAATATTTGTGTATATGTTTTATGTTTTATGCTCTCACCATTGTTTATTTTTTGTTTTTAAGAATTATTTTGCAGGTAATTTTTTTACAGGGTTAAAACCTACACCCCATTTTTGAAAACAATTTCTATTTCATAAGGACCGAACAAATGTGTTTGAAATTTACCTTGGAAATATTTAAACATGGAATCAAAGAGAATGGCATAATCACCTAGATGGAACTTTTTGATTTTGATGAATTTATCATGTCACCTTGTCCTCTATTATTGAATTATGCTTGTTCTTTGTATGAAATCTTGTCAGATCTCATCCAATTCATTCAATTATACTAATCTTTGTTTCTAGGCTTCAGAAAGATATAGCCCCAATTTTCTTGTTGTTTTGTAGATCTCCATTTGGAATTCAGTTGGAAGAAAAACTTGCTTTCCATAGATAAAATTGTAAGGAGTATGTCCAATAGTATTTCTCCATGTGGTCTGATATGCCCAAAGTGCTTCTAGAAGTTAGTCTGCCTAGTCTTTTCTATGTAGATGTATAGTCTTGGTCAATATGGCTTGGAGAAATTTGTTTGTGGATTCCACTAGTACATTATCTTATGGATGATATGGAGTTTATTTAAAATTCTTGATATTATACTAATCCACAATCTTCTACACTAGCTTGGATGTAAATTGTGCAACCTAATTTGTTACAATTTCTTTTAAAACCCCAAAGCGAGTGAAAATATCCTCAAAAAGAAATGTAACATTAAAATTTTCAGTATAAAAATTTAATGGCCTAGATTCTACCCATTTGGTAACATAATTAGTGGAAACAAGTATATACCTTTTTTCTTGGGCGGAGGATTAATAAGACCAACAAAATCTAGAGGCCATTTTCAAAAGGCTCTACTAGTACTTGTGGTTGTATAGACATCTCATCTGAACGAGTAGGTCTCCCAATTGTTTGATAACTTTCACATGTTTTTACATACTCTTTGGCATCCCTAAAAATGAAAGACCAATAATGTCCCAAAAGAAATATTTTATATGTGATTCTTCTGTCAAACAAATGTCCTCAACATGGTTCATCATGACATTCTTTTAGTATCACAGGTACTGCATCTTCTCGAACACATCTTCTAATTATCAAATTAGGTCATGTTTAGTACAATTCTCCTTTTATCCAAGAATAAGGTGCACTGACATTGATAATATTTTGTCTCCCTTTGGGTGACATTTGTGGAGGAAATTTCCTAGTACCCAAATAGTTAGCAATATTTGCAAACCAAGGAGTTTTAGTAGATAATGTAAAAAATATATTTGCCAAGAAAATTTTCTACTATAAGAGTATCATTCTTATCATTTTGTCCTTGAAAGGAAATAATAAATTGTGTTTTTTTCCTGACCTTTCTAAAATGGTAATAATGAATTCCTACAACAATAAAAGCCATCTAGTAATTCTGCCATGAGTAATTGGTTTTTTCATAAGATAGCTAATGGCAGAATGATCTGTATGAATAAAAGTCTCATAGCTAGTGATATCATGTCTAAAAATATTAATGACATGAACAAAAACTAAAAAGTCATTTTCTATAACTGTATAATTTAACTCTGTAGGAGTCAAATTTTTAGTTGTATAATATATAACATGAGTTACGTCTTTTCTTTTTTTAATTTTTTTTTTTCTTTATCTGAATAAAACTCCTAAAGCTCTATCTGAAGTATAAAGAGAAATATGAAATGGAAGGGACCAGTTTGTCTCTCTTAAAATTGGTGTTTCAAATTTTTTCTATTTCAATAATTCAAAGGCTTTTTGATACTTAGAATTCTAATAAAATTCACAGTTCTTGGTGAGTAATTTAAAAAGTGGTGAAGCTATCTTTCTGAATTTTTCAATAAACCCTCATAGTAACCTGTGAATCCAAGAAAACTTCAAACATCTTTTTGACATGTAGTGATCTGGATGGATGCGGAAATATAAGTTCCCTTGAAAATAAATCAAAAGTCAAACTAATCAGATGGAAGTGAAGTTAGGACCAGATCATAGTTCTCGTCACCATGATTCCAACAATGTGAACTACACTTAAATCTGAGTTCGTATGTTCAAATTATAGTCGGTCAAACTTCTTGTCAAACTGGGCCAAGTGGTAGTCATTAACGAGGAAACAATTTGGCAGAGTCCCGACACACGGAATTTGGACATCAGAAAAGGTGAATTTTTCACCTCTTTAATTCACCCAACGACCCCTAAATTTTGGCGGAATTTTTTTAACCAATGGATTATTAAAAATAAAAAATAACAATAATTTGGGGTGGTTGGATGCCACCCTCGCCACCCCCCAATAGTCCAACAGTAGATTGTAATATATATATTTAAATAGGGTGGGTGGGCCACCCCTGAAGGACCCTCCCAACCCCCGTTGGAGCCACGATTACCAAGACCACTGACCAAATCACATTTAAACAAAACATTGCCGCATTTATAGACATATTTGGGCATATTTAAATATGTCTATATATGTCTATCAATCCAAAACTTATGTCGATAAGCTAGGGCTCATGAACCCCAAAAGGAGTTGTTTCATACCCTAAAGAAACATAGTTATCTCAATACATCATTCCCCAAAAGTTCCAACTGATAAACCATCCAGAAATGGCCTAAATTAAACCATACTGACTGCTCCATTGGAAAAGTGCGATGCATACTAAGTGGTACACTGCTAGGGTGCGATGCATACTGATTAGGCCTTCTATAGGGTGTGATGGGCGAGGATGGACAAATGGACAAGACAATTTTCTAGGTGGTTGCTCATGGAATCTTCTAGAAACTTCCCATGTGCCACTTGCCTCTGTGAATTCGACCAAGGAGAATAAGGGATCTAAGAAATATCCAAATGAAACCAATTGAAACAAGTGGAATAACATTAATCAAACCCCATGGATGATTTACATCCTTGCACACATCTACAAATGGATCTCCAATTCAAAAGATTCGGAGGCTGGAATATTGTGAATTGCGAGGAAGTGTTGATAGTTTGTAATTGAGGAAAGAGCATTGTATTGTTGGAGTGATCTTGCTATTTAATAAGGTGAAGAAGGATTGAAGCTAGGAGGATGATGTTGGATCAGACAACTGGATTGCAATTATCCCTTCTATTAATAAAGTTCTTCAAGTTTTCTTCCATATGATTGTGCAATTGTGAATGTTATCATTTGTGAATGCTATCATTTGTTCATTATATATCCGATTATGTAATGTTTATGTTTATGTTGTAATAGATGTTACATTGAAATTTGTCACCATGACTATCTGCAGTTAATATGGCTCCATCAATAGTCATATTCTCCTCCTTGTCAAGCCTCATACCTCTGCTCTTCATGTCAAACTTCAAAAAGAGAGACGCTTAAAAACATGTTTATCTCTGGGTACGCAGGTTTTCTCTACCTTGCCTGCGTGTACGCTTCCCAGACACATTGTACCTGCGTACTTGTACGCTCTGTAAGCCAAAGGATGGGTGCATACCCCTGGAAAGGTCAAAAGGCGCGAGTTTCATCTTTAAAAGTTACTTGTGGTCACTTCTAGAGCCTTCTAGAAGAGTGTTTGACGTGTATTGAGCACCTCCAGATGGTTCATGCATCCCTATGATAGAGAAACTTATCCCATCAAGAGAGGAGCTACCCCATCCAAAAGAGGGAGTATCCCATTGATGTTGGAACTGAATAACTTCCTCTAGAATACTATAAATACAGGCCTTGGGCCAAAGGAGGGAAGGCTGAAAGCTGAACATTCTAAGGGTAAATGCTGCTGGAATTAGGACTTCCATTGTTGACTTGTGAGGAGAGATCACTATCCTTCCTTGTTGCCATAGTGGGAGTGGGTGAGCTTGTCAAAGTATAGGAAATCTCTTGCTGGACCCTGGGAGGAGCTTGCACAACACCAAGGCTCAGGTTGTAATGGTTCCTTTTTTGTTTCCTTAATACAAATAAGTCCATTCTTCTCAATGATTTGTTGTTAATGAATTATTTCATGTACTCCTTGGTCTATGTGATGAATCTGCTTTGTTTTATGAAATATTCAGGTGTTATGTAATCGTTTTTCTTGTTAGTGTATGCAGGTCTTAAAGTGAAGGAGGAGCTCATCTGGATCAGCAAGGCTAGACTGCTACAACAAGCGTTGGACCTAAGGTAAGATCGGAAAACACTTGATCTTTCATAGAATAATGTGTGTTTAGAGAAGGATTGCTCTTGTTTGGTTTGTTTGTCACTAGAGAGTCTTAGACTCCTAGGGAGGTTAGGTTTGTCCTCAAAAATAACTCTTTCCGCATGACAAATTGGCGACTCCACTGGGGAATCCATTGATGTGTTTGATTTTTCCTTTGATCATTGCTTTGATCTGAAAAGAGTCTTATTTCTTTTGCTTTTTGGTTGCTTGACTGTGTTTTGGGTGGCTTAGCTTAGGGTCAAATTAGAACTTAGTTTTTCTTTGTTTTACAGTAGTACGCACCCTCTGAGTTAGACACAGTGCGTACTTGTATGCACTGTATCTGTGTACACAGAGCGTGCACGGACTTGGTTAAACAGGTTGCCTGCGTACCCTGGTAAAATTAAGAAAATTTCCCTTTTTTATCACTTTCTTCCTTTTGAATTTTGTTTTTCTTAGTTTTTACTGCCCAAATCCACTGGTTGACTGTCAAAAACTTCACCTATACTTTTTCCATTAGTGTCGAAAGTTTTAGTGAAATTCCTTGAGATTTAGCCTTAGGGTTTGGTTTTTATATTGGTCCTGTAGTGACTTTGGGTTTAGAAGTCGCAAAGCCTTAGATATCTCTGGTTTTGTCAGTCTTCTTAGGAGTCGGACCAGTCACAAAATCTACCCTCGTGAGCGACCTACTTTTGTGTTGCCTCTTTGCAAAATTTCAATATAACTTGTTCATTTAAAGTTGTGAATTTCATTTTAAAAAAGGACAAAAAGAGATTGAGTTTTTGTTTTGATTAGTTTGTGATTCTGCATAAACTAGTCCTTGGATTGATCATTACCAAGTAAAACATCCCAAGAATCATCCTAGTAAGCTTTTGCTTCTTAGATTAAAATCCTAGTTGAAAAGTTAGATACATTTCCTTTGTTTCGCTTTTGAGTGATTTTCATAGATTTGCTTAGATCTTACAATTGCTTTGATTAGATTAGCTTTACATGCTTTTTGTTAAATAGGGAAATATCAACGATCTCCTTTGCGA
>APFE030088817.1:0-21975 GCA_000404065.3 Pinus taeda
TTTAATAAGAAACATATAAATATTTAATTAAAACCATTTTATCTCTTAAATATTATGAAAGATAATAATACATGAAATAAAAAATATGTAAAATCAAATAAAAATGAGTGAGATTGTTAATGGCGGCAGTAAATCAAAATGTCAATCAAACACATAATTCATTTAAATAAATAAATAAAAAGTCGCTCCTTTATAATTGTATAATTAATTGTTGTCTAATTAATTGCGCATATCTTTATAATTGTTTTCGTGTGAAACTTTCACATTTTACCTGATAACACGTCGAATTTGGTCTTCCAAACGTTTTGGTATTTGCTCCTGAAACATTATTTCACGGAACAGTAGTGTAAAGTTCACAATAATCTGTATGGTTTATCTATTTTTGCAATGACCCACCACGTTTTCCAGCTGAGAGTGTTCAGGAAAACAAAACGAATTCAGAGCATTTTTATTAACAGTGCTGCTATAAAGAGATATCACAACAACCCATAGCTGAAAATGTCAATGACAGGACTTCGTTTCACTGTTCACAGGCTGCAATGACTATTTTGGGGCCACCGGTGAACATAATAATAATGAAGTACTCTGATCGCAATATTTGCCTTTGACCTTTCATCTTGAAGCGTCTGTTTCTTCCAGCGGTGTCGCAGCGGCTGCCCTACCCCAACACCTCGCCTGTATTTCTTCCGTTCCTGCCGCAGGTACTTCCATATTCCTCCACCCTGTAACTGCAGTTTCCCATAATGCTTCGTAGTCAGCACCCTCAACCAGCTCAGATGTTGCAGACTTCCATGTTCTTCTAACTCACAGCAGTCTTTCACGTTAAGCATTCTAAGTTTTGTCAACGGCGCCAGCCCCACTATGCTCTGCAGTTTCCGACACCCACCAGCACTAAGTTTCCTCAATGATCTCAAATGTTCCAAACCTGGAAGTTCTTTTAACTCGCAGCAGTTCGCCACGTTTAGCACTTCAAGTCCTATCAGCTGCTCCAACCCCTCTATGCTCTGCAGCTTCCCACAGCCACTCGCATTAAGATTCCTCAACCACTTCAGATGTTTGAGACCACCTGGGATTTCCTGTAACTCACAGCAGTTCGCCACGTTTAATTGTTGAAGTCCTGTCAGCTGCGCTAACCCCTCTATGCTCTGCAGTTTCCCACAGCCACTCGCATCAAACTTCCACAACGACTTCAGATGTTCAAGACCACCTGGGATTTCCTGTAACTCACAGCAGTTCGCCACGTTTAATTCTTGAAGTCCTGTCAGCTGCGCTAACCCCTCTATGCTCTGCAGTTTTCCAGATCCGCTGGCATTAAGCTTCCTCAACTGCGTCAGATGTTGGAGAGCACCTGGGATTTCCTTTAACTCACAGCAGTTTGCCAAGTTTAGCTCTTCAAGTCCTGTCAGCTGCGCTAACCCCTCTATGCTCTGCAGTTTCCCACAGCCACTCGCATCAAACTTCCGCAACGACTTCAGATGTTCAAAACCACCTGGGATTTCCTGTAACTCACAGCAGTTCGCCACGTTTAATTCTTGAAGTACTGTCAGCTGCGCTAACCCCTCTATGCTCTGCAGTTTTCCAGATCCGCAGGCATTAAGCTTCCTCAACTTTGTCAGATGCTGGAGACCACCTGTGATTTCCTTTAACTCACCGCAGTTTGCCACGTTTAGTTCTTGAAGTCCTGTCAGCTGCACCAAGCCCTCTATGCTCTGCAATTTCCCACAGCCACTGGCATTAAGCCTCCTCAATGATGTCAAATGTTCGAGACCCGGAATTTCTTCCAGCTCAGAGCAATCTTCCATGTCTAGCACATCCAGTTTTGGCAGCTGCGCCAACCCCACTATGCTCCGCACTTTCCGACACCCACTGGCTTTAAGCTCCCTCAACAAAGTCAAATGTTCCAGACCTGGAAGTTCTTTTAACGAACAGCATTTTTCCGTGTTTAGCACTTGAAGTTCTGTCAACTGCGCCAACCCGTCTATTCTTTTCAGACAGTGGCTGTTCACCTTCAGCTCCTTCAGACGTACCAACGTTTCAAGACCTGGCAGCTCCTCGACTGTGGGGCATGCTACGAGTTGGAATTTCTCGAGCCTTTCAAGACCACAAAGTCCTATTTTCCTCAATGTACAACACTCGCTCAACTCTAGCTCTATAAGTGTTGCTGGCAATTCTACAACCTCCACCAAAAAACCACATCTAAGAATGCTGAGATGTTGAAGGTTTGGGCAAAGGCCTTCACAAAATGATAACCCTGAAATGTTTGTCCGCGACAGTCTTAAGTATTTTAGCCCAAACATACAGTTGACAATGGAAGCGTCCACTTCATTCAACACTATTCCCCCTTCAAATTTTCTGAATTGCAGTTCGCTAAACGGATAGCCCTCTATTTCTAACTGTTGAAGACTGTTCAGCGCCATGACACATGATGGTAAGTACTCTAAACCCGAATTCTTGATTTTCAACTCTCTCAGCTGGGTCAACAATCTAATGGAATCCGGCAAATGTTTCAACTGAATGCAACCAGAAAGCTCCAATTCCTGTAAGCTCCTTAAGTCACCGATGTTATCGGGTAGACGTTTCAATTGGCTTCCTAAATGCAGAACTTGCAAATCACTTAGCCCTACGATAGCACTTGGCAATTCTTTTAAATTTGTACCAGATAAAAATAATTTTAGCAATGACCGGTTATGTGAGACTTGGGGAGGCCATACTTCAATTTTCGGACAATGTCGGAGGTCTAAGCATTCAAGGGAACTTATCTTTCCAAGAGTTTCAGGAAATATCTGCAACTTTTCACAAGAGCTCAAAACCAAACGTTGGAGGTTCTGTAACTCCCCAAAGGAATCTGGGAGCCTCTCTAATTCATTGGCATCAGACAAGTCAATATGTCGGAGGTTCTTTAACCTCCCAAAGGAATCTGGAAGCTTCTTTAAGTTACGGCAATAAGACAAATGAATATGTTCGAGGTTCTTTAACTCACCAAGGGAATCTGGAAGACTTTTTAAGTTTCGGCAAATAGACAAATCAATATGTTCGAGGTTCTTTAACTCACCAAGGGAATCCGGAAGCTTCTCTAGTTCTATACAACAATGGAGCTTAATACGTCGGAGATTATTTAACTCGCCAAGGGAATCTGGAAGCCCCTTTAATGAAGTACAGAGGAAGAAATTAACCTGTTGGAGGTTCCTCAAGTTTCCAAAGGAATCCGGAAGCCCTGTTAATGAACCACAACGGTTTAAATTAAGATGCCGGAGGTTACATAACTTCCCAAAGGAATCTGGAAGCATATTCAACTGGCCACTACCGGACAGGTCAATATGTTGGAGTTTAGTTAAATTGCCAAAACAATCCGGCAGCGACTTCATTGAACTGCAGCGAATTAAGCTCAGGTGCTCCAAAGACTGCAGTTGACAGAATTCATCTGGCAAAGTTTCCAGATGAAGAGTAGAAAATTCAGATTTAAGGACAATTTTTTCGAGTTGTTTCAACTTACCTATGGACTTTGGAAGTTCTAAAAGGTCAGAGTCAATAATACTCAACTCCCTCAAGTATAAAGGTACCTGCAATGTTCACAAATTTTCCAAAAGTGAGTTGGGGCCGTGGATGTCAATTGTAAACGTGGTGGTCTACCAAGATGGAATATATCCAAAAGCCATTTCATAAGGGAAGAACAAGCTCGATTAAATAATTACTATATATACCTGAATATTATGATCTTCCCACAGTGTTTTCAATGTTCCCGACCTGCACACTTGCAGAACCCTCAAACGCTCCATTGGAATCCAGGGAGGGAGGGAAGAATAAGGACATCTATTCCATCTGAGCCATATGAGATGTTGTGACCGTGCAGCCTTGAATATGCTTTCTTCCAAACAATCCCCTTCAACTCTAAGCAGCTTCAACCCGCGCATACCACGGAAAAGATCGCCCAGCTCCGCACGGTTTTCCACCGGCGTTTCAACCATGTTAATTCCACGCACCTAAATTGTTCACTGGAAACTGTTAGAAACAATATTGACATCCTTGCAAAACCTACAAATTCAGTTCTTTTAAAGACAATTTTGAGACCACAACAATAGTTTGAAAGTCCTTCTAAAATCTTAGAAAATACATACAGTTGATTTGTCGGGCACATCCTGAAGAAAGTTGTGAATTAAGCGCCAAAGCCTATCCGGAGGTTCTTTCTTTCCAATATGTCTGCCCATGTCTCTGACATGGTCGTGCATTCTTATACAGTTTTCGCGGTCAATCTCCACAAGACATTTGTTTTCAAGGTTCCGAAGACCAAGATCTCCTTCCCAGCCGGATTCCTCCCATACTCTGACGGCGGTATCCATGGCTTCTCCTATGAAGAAACAAGCAATGTCTAAGAAGATCTGCTTCTCCTCTTCATCCAGACTGTCATAGCTAATTCTGAGTCTGCTCTGGATATCGTCCGGAAGAATTTTGGAGATTTTGCGCAGCTGTGCTTTCCAATGGTTCAAATTCTTCTTCCCACGAAGAAGGGCCCCAAGCACTTTCAGAGACAACGGTAGTCCATGGCAGGCATCCAGAAACTCTTCAACCACTTCATCAAATCCTACAACAGGATGAGGCTGGCCAAACGCATGCGAGCAAAAGAGCTCTTTGGAGTGCTGTCGATTTAGGCCTGTTAGCCTGTAAATGGATGACTCTGGGATGTCTGAACTTGTGAGAACATCCTTATTGCGAGATGTCACTAAAATTAAGCTACCGGAATCAAGGGCATCCTTAGCTGGTAGAAGTAATGCATCCAACTGTTGAATGTGATCCACGTCATCTAAAATGATCAGTGCATGAGAAGATAAGAGAGAGTTTCTTAGCTTCTCTTTACCTTCGTCAGCATTGGATATTTGCACATTTAATTGAGTGATGTCCTTAATAAGGATACTCTGCAAGGAATGCAGGGAATTTACAGATTTTTCTCTGACATCAAATAAAAAGCAAGTCCGCTTGTAATTTGATCTCAGACGGTTAAAAATTTCTTTTGCTAAGGTGGTTTTGCCAACCCCACCAAGGCCCACGATTCCTATAACTCTAGTTTCCCCGCCCCGCTGCTGCTGCAATAAATCTTCGAAATCTCTTACTTTTTGATCCAAACCTGTTGGATATTTGGACACGTCCAGAGGTGGCTTTTTGACCTTTTCCAATACTAGTTGCACGACCTCATTCACTAGCCGCCACTCGACACTGAATTAATATTCACAAACAAAATCACCAATTACCAGTAAGAAACGCCTACATAAATGCTTTGTTATATACCTATGAAACTAAACAATATAATAAAAGAAACAGGAAGAATTGGAAAACTAACCCATTGTACGCTCCCTGCAGGTCGAAACCGCTTATATGTGAAACAGTTGAAAGAGCGTTTCTCCATTTTTCTATGATGTCGGAGTCGTAACGGGGCTTCTCTTGATGCGTCAGGGAGTTCGTTGTTTTCTTCCCTTGGAGCTTGGTCAGCGCTTCAGCATACACTCCCCAGCGCAGATCAGCAGGGTTAACACCGTAGAATATTGGGATAATGGTTGACCGCCCCGACTCCATCGACTCCATCATGACTAGTAGCTCATTGAGACACCACTCTGAGTCTGCATATCCAGGGGAAAATATTGCTATATGTACGGAGGCCGCTCGTATAGCTGCAGCTATTTGAGATGTGAAGAAGTCTCCCTTCTCCATTTCTTCCTTGTCCAGAAACACTTGCAATCCATGTACATCATGAAGGCGATTGTAGAGATGGCCGGCGATGGATGACTTGGTGTCCGGCCCGCGGTGGTTGATAAACACCTGGTAGGGAGCCTTGTTGCCAGACGAGTTGGACGACGATGCCAAAGGATTTGCCATGGAATACACAATGAAAAAGCAAAGATGAAATGTATGAGAGAGATTGGGATTAAAACCTGGATCTGGTTGATCTCACAAGTGTGAAGAGCCTACCAGCCGCTTCCAAGTTACAACCAGGGTTTGGTAGTCTTAATATTTTCAGATTCCTCGTCTGGTTGATCTCCCAAGTGCAGAGTGGCTACCAGCTGCTTCCACGCGACTTTTGTATATCTGTGTATATGTCTGCCAATATGTTAAGAGCAAAACTGCAATGATTTCGGTTTGTTTCAAACCAGAGCTCCTTCTCCTATTTCAAAACCCTAATTCATAGGTAGAAAGTGGAGTTATAAGGTGTCACCAAATACTACTCATCAAAGGAAGTTACTTGGGAAGCCTCGCCACCGACCACACCACATGGAGGCCACTGATCACAGACCCACAACATGTCAGACATACCCATCAAAGGAAGCGACAAGACCGCATGGAGACCACACATCAGAGTAGCAGTAGATAATGGAGACCACTGATCACGCGTTGAGTCGTACAGAGATAGCTTTTTCCCGATGGATGATTTCTTCGTTATGTTTAGTTTATGGATACAGTTCGTTGAGAGGGACATAAAGTTTGTGACCAAAATATTATATTATAATAATGGTCGCAAGTCCATGCTAATTCGCCAAGAAATTTGGCGAGCAAATTGTCCGTTACGTTATGAGTAACATACTTCACCAGGGATGGAATTTGACAACATGGTGATTTGTCCATTAAATATCGCTCATTTTTGGCTATCAATATTTTGTGATAAGATGTTTGGCTATCAATATTTTGTGATAAGAGGTTTAAAATAAAAAATTTAAATGAAAATTAAAATCCAAAAAACCATTAATAAGTGCTTTAAATTTGAAATTCCTACCCTGCCACTCAGATACATACACCGACAGATTAGGGCTAGACGAGACATCACAAGTACAATTTTGACAAGGGAGATGGATTTCATATTGCAACCCTATGTAGTTATCTTTAGGTATGTTTGGTGTTTACTCGGAAGAAATATTTCCTGCATTATCAAAAGACTTTGGCACATTCCTATCCAATCAAACACTTTATTTAAAGAGAAAACGATTCAATTACGATCTTAATATTATTTCTTTAAAACCATTTAAAAAATAGATATTTAACAATTACAACGAAGTCGTTTGAATTCTTAGATGGATAATGTCAAAAAGTTTTGTCGATGAGGAACTTACGGTGTGAATAAGTTTAATTTTGGATAATTATATTTAATTATAATTTATTATGTTTTATTGTAAATATTTATAATTAATTATATTAGTTAAAGAATTAATGGGTTAATGAGTAAGGCATATGAATTGGTTAGTTGATTAATGGTGAGACGGATGGTGAGTTAGTGATTAATGGTTAGATGGTTTGTTGGTTAATAAGTTAATTGTAAAGGGATTAATAGTTGGGGTTAATTTGGCATATTGATTTAAGGGATAATGGCTTAGATGTTAAAGGGTTCATAGTAATGGATTGAGGTTAATATCTTAGTGGTTTATCTTTAATTTAGATTTATAAGGTTAATTTGTTAGAGGCTAGAACCTTAATGTCTTGATGACTAAATAGAATGGAGTTAAGTGTTAATGAATAAACTAGGAGAGGGCCATAGGTTAACATAATAACATTGATATTCTTGAGTTCCAATTTCCAAAACATTAAAATCTTTATATATGAACTTTGCTTTGTGAATATAGTAGAGTTCAGTTTGAACTTAATAATGAAAACAATGATTAACCATAAAATATTGATGACTAAATAGTTAAAAACATTGTAGCAAACATCATTTTGTTTTAAATTAATAAAATGGGGAGAAGAACTCTCTCAAATGTAAGAATTAAGAGATGGTTAATGCCCTCATTTCTATTGCTTGAATGTTTTTCATAAACCTTTTGATTTTCAAAGTTTCATGAATTATATTTAATAAAACAAAATAGTTACAAAATTCATATTTCACTGGTCATAAATCCCTAAATATCCAAACACATTTTAAATGATTAGTAAAGCTCTTCTTCGTTCCGTTTTTTAATAGAAATCCAACAATAATTTTTTTGGTGAAATTATGGTTTTTTGTTGTTTAAAGTGTGTTTTTAAATGCATAGATGGATTTAGTGCATGAGAAACCCCTAAAGCACTCCAATTATGTAGATTTCACAAATCAAATTTGTGATCCAACAAATTCTTGTTGTATTTTAAGTAAAATTGAGCAATTATATAGCCCCCAAAAAACCAAACCTAAAAAATTTATAATATGATCACTTTAAAATAGTAATTACAGAAATGGACTTCCTTTTCCCACAAAAAAAAAAAATCATATACTTGTAATTCACTTGAATCAAAGTATACATAGAGAGGTTTAGCAATATGCAAATGGATCATAAAAAACAAAATACATGGATGCTAGTTGAGTCAAATAATCGGGCCAATATACACAGAAAATGCTTTATTGTTCTAGTGCCTCGGTAGAAAACAACTTTAATGTTTGTAGCCACAAAATAGGAAGGCCAAAAAACATCCCCCAAGTTTATAAAAAGGAAAATCGTTTCTCTATAAGGCTTAATTAGGAGGATTCCAGGAAATCCCACTACCTAGCTAGTAGGTCTGATCCAGACTTATGTAGGAACACAACAAAATACAAATATAAACTTAAATATAGAGATGCAACAAAAATAAATCTTAATTTCATAAATATCAAAGAACTAAAAGATGTTTACAAACAAAATGGAAATAACTAGCTTGGTCGATGGTACTTTATATCTAAGAAGACATGCGGCGTATACATGTCTGTGAGCTATGTTACAATGAGACTCAAGTACCTTTTTATTATTGAAAAACAAAGGGAAACCATAAACAGCTAAAACCCTAACCCCAAGAGATGGAACACAAATAGTTTATGGGCCCCGTTGGCAATAGTTGGGCAACCAACTTCCCGAGGTCGTAACTTGGTCATATGATATTTGTTTGGTGCATACAATACCTCATTGGAAAGATCTCTCCAAGCACTATAGGATTTGTGGCAGGCCCCTTCCTATGATTATGGGTCAGCTGTAGATCTCAAGATAATGCCGTTTAGGGGGTCAAAACAACTCTGAAAGTTTAGGACCTGCAAAGCTGCTAAAAATAGTAAATGTTGCTATAATCAAGGAAAATGATGAAACCAGCTAGAGGTCTAGGTGGAATAGGTGGATGACCACCAATATCCACCTTAATAAGTCACCCCCCTTTAGGAAGCAATGGTCCCAATCACGTGTAGATCCTTCATCAAGTGAGGAAATTTTTGTTGAACCTAGTCCCTGGTGAACCACTTGCCTTGGTGAAGGAGTTGGCCTTATTTGACAACTTGATATAGTTGTATCGTTTGCTGACGAGTGTTCTTGATTTGTGTGTTCATAATTCTATCAGTGGTAGCCTATTGGATGCAGACTATTTTGAGCTATGTTGGTGTCAGTTGCTTAACAACGTCAAATGTGTCCAACAATGGGGGAAAGTATGGTCGCAGTCGATTCACATTGAATACTAGGTGGATGCTAAGGAACGATGGAATGTTGAGCTCCAAGTCATTCTCCCCTACAACCTTGGTGATGGTGTACAAACCATATCATAGCGGGCGAAGGTTGTGGTGGGCCCAGTGAGGCGCTCCTTCTACAAATGTAACCAAACTTTGTTGCCCACTTGGAACTTGCGTGGCACACGACGTTGATGATGACGTTTCTTGTAATTAGCATTGACTTTGTCCAATATGTCATAAACCTACTCTTAGATGTGTTGAATGTGTTATATGAAGATGTTAGCCCTATCAGCTTCGGACTGGAATAGAGTTGATTGATGATTTAATTGGTTGATCACCGAGGCACACGCCACATTGTTGGACCCTCCACTAGTGCTCTACCAGTTAGAACTAGTTAAATTCACAATGACTCAAACGAACTGAAATAGATTGCTAGAAATTAGCAATAAATCATAACTAAACACAGCTCAAGTGTCTCCACCTTGAATAAATCGATTTAACCGAGTGACAAGTGCCATATCACCTCAGTTAAAATCCTTCAAGTATTTTATTTTATTGAAATTTGACTTTCTTATAATTTAATTAAGGCAAAATTAAACTAGGAATTTCCTGCTCCATTTTCAACTCTCCCTCTCAGCAAGAAAGGGATTCACATCTACGTCGATCCAATGCCTTTGGAATGTATTGCATGAAACAGTTCTCTCTATTGTTGTTGCTACTACAACATTTGCAACTAGGAAGCATACATAAAAAAAAAAAAAAAAAAATAATCATTGAATCATTCTGCAACTGTCTACTTGGAATACTATGTTGTTACTAACTCTTCTAATGAGCCTCCTGCCTTGTTGTCGACATTGCTCTACACTCCTCAGTATCTGACTAACATTGGTTCTCTTGATACTGAATATTGTGGGTCCCTGTAGCAAGTGTAATAATCCACGAGACAAAAAAAACCTCAATGGACCTTGCCCAAATTTTTCAAACTCTTGGATTTGGGATTCACATCACACCACCTCACACCTAGAGGTATGGTCGCATGTACTCCCTCTACTCACTTGGCTTGAACTCTCCCCCTACTGGAGGTCTCTACCTTAGTGGATGTCTCTAGGTTGCCTCCTTTTTGCTTCTCCATTTGTGGTTGCTCCAAAACTTCTTGAGGCTCCTATTGAGGCTCCCTTTTGAGAGGAAAATCATGCTCCCTCTCAACCACCATGTCTCTAACCCTTTCCTTTCTCCTCAAAGATATACATGCATCTTCTACCTCAAGTGCATATAGGTTCTTGACTCGAGCATCGATTTGCTCTACCTTTCCAGTGGCTATGTGGCTTAGGAATACTTTCTTTTTTATGAAGATCACATCGTAACCGTAGTCTTCTAAAATTGCAACAGATATTAGATTCTTCTTTAGACCCAAAAAAAAACATCACATCCTTAAGCCTGAGAGGGGAGCCTCGCTCCCTTTGAAAGGTTATGGTACCGATCTCGGTAGCACTACACCTTCCATCATCTCCAAACTCAATGTTCCTTTGGAGATATTTCTCCTCCAATTCACTGAAAACTCTCTATTCCCTGTCATGTGGAACGAGGCACCACTATCGAAGTACCACCCACTACCCATCACCATGCTTAACATGCATTCGATGAGGGTGAAATCAAGATGAAACTGTGAAACCAAAGCTTCACTCATTGCTACTACTGTAGGCTCCTTCTTTCTCTCCTTCTTGTGTGAACACTTTGTGCCATAATGCCTGAATTCATGATAGCTGAAACACTTGATTTTGGACATGTCTTTCTGCTTTCCCTCTTAGCTAGATCAACTTAACCTTGGGACTTCTTTCCCTTGGAATTATTTCCTTTCTTGACTAATGAAAAGTCCTCTTCCACTTCTTTGGATGAGGTCCCATCTCTAGTACTCTGCCTTATCTCCTCATGTACCAAATCATACCAAAGGCATTCCTAATTTGGTAGCTTGTTCCTCCCATTTACAAAATCTTGGTAGTTGTGCTAGCTCTTGGGAAGGTCTAGAAGGGCTAGGATTATGAGATCATCTTCTACAACTGTAATACCAACACTTCCAAGTCCATTCCAACATTGGGTTAACCTACTCAGGTACTATGGTATTGTGTCGTCCTTTTCCATCTTAATCCTTGAAGCTTTTCCTTCAGAGCTAACTTGTGGTCATTGTTGTTTTGAAACAATTCTGTCAAGGCTTACCAAATTTCATATGGAGTCTCTTTCCCATGGATATTTGAAGACAATATGATCTCAAACTCCCTCCAATATGGTCCTCCTTAACTTTTCCACACACTTCTTCCAATTGCCTAGATCTTGGGCATCAGATGTTGAAGGCTTCGGGATATCATTATTTATGAATTCCTTCAGCTCATTATCTTCCAACACTACCTCCATCATGTCCTTGCAAGCAATATAATTTGAGCTACACTCAAGGTAATACTCGAGTGTTAAGCCATGGAAAGACATCCTGCTAGCTCTGAAGAATGATCCTGCAAATTCGATTCACCTACAAAGACAACTTCAAATTATTCTCTCCTATTGTGATTCCTTCTCTGATACCATGTAGAAATTCCTTGTAGATTCAAAATTTCTAATGCAATTTACTAAAACAAAAGACTTGAATCTACTCTATTAATCAACAGAAAGCAAATTTAGTCAATCAAGAAATCACAACATAAACATGAGATAATATTCAATCACATATCCTTAGATATTTATCTAGGAGAAAGAAACTGCTCACTATCCCTTCCTATATGTATTACATTAGTAAGAAAATAGAGAATAAATACAATGCTTTCGCAAGCCTGAGCAACCTCGGCACTAGTATAATCTATCTCATTGCTTCACAAGCTAGATCTCGCCAATAAGTAACCAAATTCATGCCTTCTTAAGTCCCTATTTCCTTAAACTTTTCAATTAGGAATTATCCTCTATTAATTAGGGAAATTACCCATCCAGAACTGCACAATCCTTGTAGTACCTTCTTTGAGTGCATGCACCACATGTACAATTTGGAATAGTCTACAACTGATAATACGCTGCCCTTGAATTCCAATCTCAACTGGGTAACTAGAGTTGTATGCATGCAACAATTATTTTGGGCTAATTGATGAGTTAACTAGTTGATCAATGAGGTACACACCACACTACTAGACCCTCCACTAGTTCTCTATCAGTTAGAACTAATAAAACTCAAAATAACTCAATTAACTCAAATAGATTGCTAGAAATTAATAATCAATCATAACTAAACATAACTCAAGTATATCCAACTCAAATTTACTGATTTAAATGAGTGATAAGTGCCATATCACCTTAGTGAAATTCCTCAAAGTATTTTTTTGAAGTTGAAATTTGAATTTCTCCTAATTTAATGAAGGAAAAATTAAATTAGGAATATCTTGTTGCATTTTCAACATGTTATGGCCACATCAATGGGACATAGTGGCTATAATCCCAACAGCACCTATAAGGTTCTGTGGCCAATTGAGTTATGGAGAACTCTATTGTAGTTGTGCTAGACAAAGGGGAGGATTTCATCCCATGTGCATGGATGGTTCAATTTGTCGATGCACAAAATTTGCACGATCATCTTGTTGACGACCTCTATTTGGCCATCAGTTTGGGGGTGGAAGGCCATGGACTTAGTGAGCTTGGTATCCAGCATTGACCAAAGACTTGACCAAAATGTACTCAGGAACCTACTTTCTTAATCTGAGATAATGGAATGTGGGATCCCAAACTGTACCCACCCTCATTCAAAGAAGATCTTAGCAGTGGCTTTTGCTATGATACTCTTCTTGTAGGATGCCATAATGGCCACCTTGGAGAAATTTTTGATGACCACAAAAATGCAGTTGTCACGAAGTGTAGTAGAAGGAAGGATGGACATGTAATCCATGGATATGGATTCCCAAGGTTGCCTAGGAGTAGGCAGAGGAGTATATAGGCCTTGCTTCTTTATCATTAGTTTAACAATTGTGTAGGCAATGTGGGATATGATGTACTTCACAACATCCTATCGAAAGGTTCAGCCAATAAAAACACTTTTGCAACACTACCATTGTCTTATCTATCCCAAAATGTCGAACGAATCGACTATAGTGCACCTCTCAAATAATCTTGGAGAGCTCGCTTGAAGGAAAAAAAAGGTGTTCTAGGTGGCATAACAAGGTGTCTTGGAGGTGAATATTTGGAATTTTCTTACTTTCTAGGAGCATCCGGTATGTGGTGTCAAATTCAGAATCAATCGTGTAAATATGTGTCCATTCTAAAGTCCCATGTCCACAAGAGTCGAGCATAATGGTCAACACTATGACTAGCGATCGGCTGAGGTAGTCTGCAACATTATTGGTGCTGCCATTCATGTACTTGATGATGAAATGGAACTATTGCAGGTATGTAGATCATTTCTGATGGCGATGGTTCTGCAACTTTACTTGTGTCTATACGAATTGCAGGGGTCGGTGGCATATGTGTGTTGGGGCCTTCATTTTGATTTTAAAAGATTTTGATTATTTTGGCTTTCCATAGAATGAAGAGGAAACAGGTGGTGACAACAACGATCAGGTTGTGGTGAAGATAGCTAGGGCAGAAGGCAGTAATAGGAAATTACGGGATGGTTGTGACAAAGTGTTAGCAGAAGGTAGAGGAAGTCGAGTGGACAAGATGGATGAGAGGCAGGCAAGGGAAAGAATAGCCGAGTGAGAACTAGTAGTGCAAGTGGTAGAAGGGATACAAAAGGAGAAATCTGTAAGGATAAAGGGGTTGGTTGATTGCATTGTGATGGAGTAAGAGCGCCTGGACGTGGACGAGCAGAAACTATGGGTTAAGGATTGAACCTCTGAGTCTATCATAGGTAGTTAGAACCTATAATCGGGTATTTATTGTAGTCACCTATGGCTAAGCCTGATGTGTTTTGTATTTCTCTTATGTTGACTTAAGATTAATGAAGATCTAGACTGGTTTTTGAGTACAATGTATGTGTTTGCTTATGATGCATGGACCTGCTAAAATTTTAAATATACTACAAGTCTATATATGTGGTAGCTTCATAGTGTTGAACGATATGTTGTTGTCCCAAATGTGTGTATGATGTTGTTTACATATTGATGCTTGATATACCCTTGATCCCATGGTGAACCCTTCTTATTTCTGGTTGTGGCACGCCTCGGGTGAGACTCCTTACCCTTTGGGTAAGGTGAAAATGTTGGCGTTGTCCTACACTACAACAAGCCATTGTTGGCCCTCCGCGGCTAAACCCAGGGCCTCCCCCTAATGACACTTTTGTGCCAACAAATGGTTCCATTGCTGGGACCAGAAGTTACAAGAACTTGTTCGGAACATGGTGTCAAGGATATTTAAGAAAGAGATTAAAGATTGGTGGAATAACATAGTAGATCAATTTATAGCAGAACAAGCTATTCAAAGGGGTCAACCGATTGTAAAAGTTAGCGAAGAGACTTTGTATGCTAAGGGTGCTAGTGACCAGTACGAGATCTTCTGGTGCAAGTTCCCAAAAGACTTGTACAGTTGGTTAAGAAGGTTGAAAGAGCATAATCGATCGGGGGGAACGATGTCAGCTCATCATAACTGGACTTTCTCAAACCTTATATCACTCCAACAATTAGACAATGATTTGACAAGGGCAGTCGACTTTTGGGTAAAGACTATAGTGGAGGGGTATATAGTTGAGTTTGCCATAGAAAGTTATAAATATTTCTTAAGGGCGGAAGCGGTGTTTGGGTCTAGGTTAAGAGGAAGGTTAGTGAGGGAAGTGACATTGTGGATTAAAATGTTCATGGTAGAAGAAGGACTACTGCCCTCACCTACTACGGAGATGGTAGCGTAAAACCCTAGTATTGGGGGAAGGACCTATGGGTAGAATGCTACCGGTTGGGGAATAGAGATGTTGCTGAAGGAATCAATGTAGAAGGGTTGTACAAAGCCAGAGACGTTAGGGCACAGAGGAGAGTGTTGTTAGTTGAAAAGTGGAAAACAAGAGTAGTTCAGACTTTGAAGAAGAGAAAAATGGGACCCCACCAAGTAAGAGCGGTGTCAGGGAACCCACAAGAGGAAGGGAGAGTAAAAGAAGATTCAGGACATGATAGGAATGGTGATTGGAAAGACAGGATCCAAAATGATAAAGGGGATCCTTCCTTAGAGGTTGCTAGAAGGATAGCAGAGGAACAAATGTTGAGCAGTCACAAAGAGGAAAGGGAAGAGGAAATGGGCAACGTCATGAGAAGGCTATTTGTCAAAGGAGAAACATCCATAAGAAGTTAGCAACAATATCCCCAAGGTATAGGTAGTATTCCTCCCGACCTTCCCCTGGTGCCTTACTATAATCAGGAGAAATTTGTTATTAAATTAGCCAAAGCAATATCAGTACACAGCGTGCACAAGAAATATAAGGCCAGTTTCAATACAGTAAATAACAGGGGAACTAGTGGTATTAGTAATCTGGGACTGCAAGGATCTCAGTAGCCTAGAACCAAGGGATTTGTGTTATTGGTGCATACTCAAATAAACATGGCGGGATCTTTTACCTGATACCCAGAGTTTGCGAGTAGGGGAAATGAAGACGTAGAATAACACTGGTATCTCTAAGCTATATGGAGAGCATGACAAACACCAGACAATGTCAAAATAGTTGAGTTTCAGACCATGCTAAGGGAGAGAGCTCTGCATTTCTTTGCAAAATGGGGGGAACAGATCCATAATCCCACAGTAGATGAGCTCAAGAGAGAGTTCATGCAGGAATTCAAATACCTTAGACTAACTAGAAAGGGCTATCGGAGCTATGGGAAATCAAGCAGAAGGAAGGCGAAACTGCTTGGGAACTAATGCAAAGATTTAAGGATGCCATGGCTAAGTTGAGTTACACCCTAGATCCTAATCACCAGAGAGACTGGTTCATCAAGGCACTCTTACCCCTTACAAGGATGTCATTGATGCAACAGAAGATTGGGACTCTCTAGGATGCTTTAGAGAAAGCGTAACGCAAAGAGGCTATGGCCAATTATCTGCATGAATATTGGCGAGGGACAGGATTGCATGATCTGTCAATTATGGGCCTTCAAAATCAGATTGCAACTTTAGTAGAGAAATTGAAGGATCTCCAACTGGTTCATCCAGTTAGACCCAATGTATGGTGCACGCGCTGCATGGTGGAGGGACATGTCATGACAGAATGTCCAAGGTTGCAGGGAATTAATCATCTATGGGGATTGCACGATCGTTAGGAAACCCACCAATGTTAGGAGTTGCAGCAGTAGGAGTGCAAGGATCTTTCCCCAGTCGAAACAATCAGGAATATTGTGAAATATGTAGGATGTATGGACATCTACTACGGATGTGCCCAATACTACAGAATTACTCCAACATCCCTAATAAAAACTATTGTGATTTTTGTGCATCTACAACGCATCACACTGACTAGTGCAGGGCATTGTATGCTTTAGTAGAACAGATGGACATGTCAACATTCAGAATCAATGAGTCCAACCGGGGAGGATGAGGAAGAAATGGGAGAGGAGGAAGAACGGGAGGAATAGGTCTCATAAAGTGTTACAACTGTGACCAAGAGGGGCACGTCGCCAGGGAATGCCCCTTCCTAGGAGACTGTGGTGTTCACAATGCAGAATAAATACACAGGCCACAGAGGATTGCTGAGAACTCACCATAAAGTGGGAAGAAAGGACTAGACAGAGAGGGGCTAACCCTGTTAACATCGAACCTCGTACAGATGATGGTCTTCCCATAACCAATATAAATATAATCATAAGAGGGGGAAAGATTACGGGGGGAAGATTGAGGTGCAATGGATGCACCCTTGATCGTTAAGGAAACATCCCCAAAGAAATCATACCAACCTGAGCGACAAAAATAGTATTATCATGAGGCAGCTAAATTGTTTGAAGGAATGATCGAGATAAAGGAAAATCGGAGACATAATAACCACACACTCAATAATTCTCATCAGATAGAAGAATGGTTTAAGTTGTTCCTGCAGATCATTGAGGATAAACACATGTTAAACGAGTTGTGCAAAAGTTTAAAATAAGCATTGTCAGAGGAGGAAGGAGAAGTGGACGACCATCTGCCAACTTACTGAAAAAGCATACCAGAAGAGTGCGACGAAATAAGAAGAGAAGCAGCGAAGAATTCCGAATCAGCACTCACATTTTGGGATTCCAAATCAAGGACACGATGCTGGACCTAGGATTGTATATAAACATCCTTCCTAGGAAAACATGGGACGCGACGGGGAAGCTGCAACTAAAATATTTGCCGAGACAATTGAGAATGGAAAATCAATACTGTATCCTACCCATTGGAAGGCTAGAAAATGTAGAAGTGGATGTAGCAGGAGTAAGAACATACACTGAATTTGAAGTAATTGACATAATGAGTGATAAGGACCCATATACAATGCTCCTTAGGACCGGCTGGGCCTATGAAAACTATGTTGTCATCAACCAAAAGAAATAATTAATGATCTTTGAAGAAGAAGGAATGAGGGTGATACAACCCCTAGACCCCTATCAGGGACCCAGGTTCATGGAACCATTAGATGATAGGGACGAGCTAGGAATGCTAGACCAGCTATATGCACTAACAACAGGGAAAAGAGAATATTACATAAATCCTACAGTAGGAGGATCTGTTAGCTCGAGGAGTATTTAGGGCTCGGAAGCCGGTTTGAAGCTTGTGGGATGCATGGCAGCAAGGTGTTGGAAATAATACTGAGAGCAGGGGGGGTGAATTAGTATTAGAAAGTCAATAATATTTCATTTCCATACTCAGATTCATATATGCTACTTCAGTTAATGGCACTTGCATGTATACGGAACTGTATTTAAGGAAACTAGCGTATATCCTGCAAACTTATGATTCAGTTAATTTTTCATATGTTGATCTTTAATCAGTGCATCAGAACCATATAAACAGTAACCAGGTGTAGTAAAACAGAACAAACAATTACACACACATGAACACAAGATATAAGGTGGAAACCTAATGTGGGTGAAAACCACCTGTTGCAGTCGTCTCTATCTTCTTTTTAATAAGAAAATTCTTTTTACAATTTTTACTAGTATGCAGACTTCTACCTGCAGAAGGCTACAACCTTCTCTCATTCTCCAGCTTCTCCTAGAAGGGAGCTACAACCCCCTAGTTCTTGTACTAGCTGATATGTTTACTAGTACGTAGGTGCTGGCCTACAAAAGGCTACAACCTTCTCTTTTCTTCCAGGGACCACGTTTCATAAATTTTTAGACTAGCTCCATCAATAAAATCATTCAAATATCAAATACATCTGTATCAACCAATTTCCTTTGCACCAACCACAACTGAATCAATCAATCACTTTTCAGAATGCTATAACCAAAATGCAGTAACCAGAAACAGTAACCAGAACCCAGAACAATGTAACAGCAACCAAAAGTAGATAAAGCATATTTTATGAGGTATATGCTACTTCAATGTGTCGAACTTGTGTGCATACGCACTTTTCTTAAGGCGAACCTGCATATAGATCTACAAATCAAATTTAAGATGTATACGCTACTTTGATATGCAGAACTAGCGTGTATACGTGCCTTTTCTAAGGTAACCTGCATATAGATCTATAAATGATGATTTAATCTTTACAACAATTCCAAACTTCAGTTATACCCAGATCATCATATTTATAGTCTACAACATGTACTAGTTATTCAGATAAAATATCAAAACACACGAAGATACTTCACTTTAAGCCTTAAGATCTTGACCCATCATGCGCTAAGGTTCCTCCTTGATTCAGATCTAGTTGTGCACCATAACCCAATAACCTGTATTCTATATCTTGCTCTTCATTAGATATTCAATGTATGAGTGCCTTTGCCTAATGATCTTCTCCTCCTTTTATAGTCTTAGGCCTTACTCAATACCATGGACCAAAACCACTTAGAACCAATACCTTGGACCAGTTACTTGGGGTCAACACTTCGGTCAAGTTACCTTGGACCAATACCATGGATCAACATACCATGGACCAAATATCATGGACCAAAACTAAGTTTTCCAACATGTACGCGCCTTTCATTCCGTGAAAGTGCGTGTGTATGCAATACACGCCTTTTGGTCTGCAAACTTGCGTGTACACACGACTTGGTCGATGAGGAACCTGCATATACCTCTCTTTCTTCATTCTGTGAGTCTGAACTGTGATCTGTCATCTGAGTGAGTTGCCATCAAGGACAACACCTGTGTCATAGCGCCAAATCTGTGTCATAATGCCAACAATCTCCCCCTTTGGACTTGATGGCAACCGCAAGTCACTCTCCCCCTTTTTCATCAAGGGTAAAGGGTTATGCTCCCCCTAAGTAGATGTTGAATTCTCAGATATGCTGAAATATGCTGATTGAGCTCCATGCTCGAGTCCATGCTCCCCCTGAATATAAGCAAGGTATGCAAAAAGATGTTCTAAAAGAAGAACATGACTCTATACATACATAAATGACCTTCCTATCACCAATGGCTCATACATACATCCATCTCCCAACCAAGTGGGGATATACCAAATGTTTATACATGTCAAAACAAGAACATTACATCATCCATCCCATGCATAGTGGGGAAACAAAATAGGTCGTTTCATGACCTTGAAATTAAAAGATATACATGACATAGAGACCAAATATCTAAAACAATACCATGATAGTTATTAGCAACTATCATCAGCGGCATCTGTTAATGACCATCTAGAACGAACCATGATCTCCCCCTGAGCATGTTCCACCTGAAAAAACAACTGTGAATTTGTACCAAGATCTTCTAATATAATGCCAACAATGCATTATTAGAAGTATATGCTCCCCCTGTGCCAGATGATCACTGTCAGATCCATATCAGAATCCTTTCATCATGAGTCTGGCCCACTATTTTTCCTTCAAACCAACATGTACGTGACTATATCCACAAAAACCGGTGTATGTATGCAGATACGCTTCATGGAACTCGCGTATAACCACTTTTCTCTGAAACAGATAAGTTTTAACTGCAAGATGATGCATCAAATGCTCCCAAATTCTGTCTGAGATATTCAAATGTCTCTCTGGGCAGTGGTCTCATGAATATATCAACAACCTATTCTTTGGAGGGAACATACTCCAATTTGACCTTTTGTTCAAGCACTTGTTCACGTAGAAAATGATATTTAATGGGTATGTGCTTGGTCTTGGAATGCATGACTAGATTCTTTGAAATAGTGATTGCACTTGTATTATCACATAGAATGGAGATGGGTGGAATACATGTGATTTGAATGTCTTGCAATGTTTACATCATCCAAAGGAGTTGTGTGCAGCAAGATGCAACAGCTACATATTCTGCTTCAGCTGTAGATAATGCAATTGAACTTTGCTTCTTGTTGAACCAAGATAATAATCTGGAACCCATATAGAATGCACCACCACTAATGCTTTTTATGTTGTTAATGCTTCCTGCCCAATCTGCATTGGTATATGCATGAAGTGTAAGATCTGTATCTCTAGGATACCACAAACCAAAATTCTGTGTTCCTTGAAGTTATTTAAAAATCCTTTTGACTGCTTGAAGGTGTGATTCCTTTGGATTGGCTTGGAATCTTCCAACTATTCCCACTGCATGCATGATGTCTGGTCGAGTACCTATTAGATAAAGCAAACTGCCAATCATGGATCTGTAGGTTGGTTGATGTACTACTGCTAATTAATCATTTGAGCTGAGACTGCATCCTATTACCATAAGGGTACATACTAGTTTAGAATCTTCCATGCCGTATTTTTTCACGGTCTACTTGAGATACTTGGTTTGTGACAGAAAAATACCATCTTTCTTTTGTTGAACTTGTAGACCAAAAAAATATATGAGCTTACCAAGCAGGGACATTTCAAATTCTTACTACATTACCAAAGCAAAGTTTTGACTCATGGCTTCTTCATTGCTACCAAAAATGATATCATCAACACACACAACAAGTATTAGCAATTTATTATTGCCAATCTTTGTATATATATTGCTATCAGTTGATCCTTTTTAAAAAACCTTGTTGATGGAGATATTTGTCAAGACGATAATACCAGGCCCTTGGAGCTTGTTTTAGACCATAGAGAGCCTTTCTGAGTCTGCGTACAAGTTTTGGATCATTTCCAAGGATGAATCCATCTGGTTGCTCAATATATACTTCTTCTTCTAAGTCCCCATTAAGAAAGGTAGATTTTACATTCATTTGGTATACTTTGAATTTCTGAAAACTAGAAAGAGCAAGGAACATTCTTATGGCTTCAAGTCTAGCAACAGGTGCAAAAGTTTCTTCAAAATCTCTACCTTCTTATTCAGCATATCCTTTACAAACAAGTCTGGCCTTGTTTCTAATAACTTCACCAATTTCATTCAACTTGTTTTTGAATATCCATTTGGTTCCTATGATATTCTTATCATGAGGTCTAGGAACTAATTCCCAAGTATTATTCTTTTCAATTTGCTCAAGCTCTTCATTCATGGCCTTGACCCAACATTCATCT
>APFE030088817.1:39158-77232 GCA_000404065.3 Pinus taeda
ATCCATTTGTTCTACCTCAAAATCAAAAGCAACAACAACAGATAAAAGTAATCTAATAGAAGTTACCTTGGCAACAGGAGAAAAAATATCACCAAAATCAATTCCTGGCACCTGGGAATAACCTTTTACTACCAATTGAGCTTTTTTTTCTCCACTTTTCCTTCTACATTTGTCTTCCTTTTTAACACCCATTTGTTGCCAATGGGTTTCCTTCTAGCCGGCAACTCCACCAAATCCCAAGCCTCATTTTTTTGCAAAGATGCCATTTCATCAACCATGGCCACTTTCCAGAGTTTTCCATCCTCTGAATCCACTGCTTCCTTCACAGTTCTGGGATCACAATCAGTAATAGACAAAGCAAATTTTGAATAGAAAGCAGATGGAATACACCTTTCTTGCTGCCTTATTTCTCGAATTAATCTTCTCACAGCCAGAGTTTGTGGCTCTTCATCTTCTGATTCCTCCTCTGCTGTAGAGTATGATTCTTCCTTCTTTAGCTCAAACTCTATCTTCTCAGGTTCTTTTGGTTGGACTTCACGTTTAATAAAATCTTTTACCTCTCTGAACACCACATCTCGGTTGTACACAACCCCTTCCGTGTGACTGGGTTCCCAAGCTTATAACCCTTTAAACCATCCTTATACCCAATAAAGATGCACTTTTCAGATTTACTATCCAACTTGGTTTGTTTCTCCTTTGGAACATGTATATATGCATCACATCTAGATAGCCTCAGATGTGGAAGAGAGGGTTTCTTACCAGTCCATACCTCTTGTGGAGTCTTATCCTCCAACGTTGAAGAAGGTGACCTGTTGACCAGGTAACATGCAGTGTCCACCACCTCTACCCAGAATTCCTGTCCTAACCCGGCACCACTGAGATTGCTTCTTGCCCTTTCCATCAACGTCTTGTTCATTCTTTCTGCAACTCCATTTTGCTGAGGTGTATATGGAGTAGTCTTCTGCTATGCTATACCACACTTCTTGCAGAATTCTTCAAATTCCTTACTACAAAACTCTCCACCATTATCTATCCTCAACACCTTTATCTTCTTCTCTATCTGGTTTTCCACTAGAGCCTTAAATTCTTTAAACCTAGCAAAGACTTCAGATTTCTTCTTAAGGAAATATATTAATGTATTCCTTGAGAAGTCATCTATAAATGATACATAGTACATAGACTTACCCAGTGATGGATCCTTCACAGGTCTAAACACATCACTATGCACAAGATCTAATATATGTTTCGCCCTCTTACGACCAAAGGGGAAACTCACCCGATTCTGCTTCCCATATACACAATTTTCATAGAAATCATAATCCAGAGAGCTATTACTCATACCTTCTACCATACCTTTACTATGAAGTATTCGAAGGCCCTTCTCTCCAATATGTCCAAGCCTTTAATGCCACAGCATGGTCTTCTCTCTAGAGACCACTAGATTTTCTGCTCCACTTTCAGGAACCATAGAAGTATTGCACCCATTAATAGTAGTGCTACCTTGCAACTTGTATAGAGATCCAATCCGAACTCCCTGCATCAATACCAGTGCTCCCCAAACCATTTTGCAGGTATCCTTCTCAAACACTACTTTTACACTTGCATCATCCAGCTTGCTTACAGAAATCAGATTTCTAGCTAATGCAGGAATATGTAGAACACCTGGAAGCGTTCTAACCCTTCCACCTTGCAACTTCAATTTTACTTTTCCATGACCAATGATTCTAGCCTTCCTATCATCCCCCAAGAAGACATCACCACCATCATATTTCTCATACTCGTAAAACCACTCTCTATGGGGAGTGAAGTGAAAGGATGCACCTGAGTCAATCAACCATGCCTCATGATCTACATGTGTACTTGAAGAAGCCAAGTACACATCCCCACCTTCATCTGAGGTGGTTTTCGCCCCTACAGAAGGAGCCTCATTAGATCCCTTTCCTTTGTAAGGAGCTTTAGATTTACAGTCCCTTTTGAAGTGGCCTTCCTTTCTGCATTTCCAGCACACCACCTTTATAGGTTTTCATGGAGATTTAGATCTCCCTCTAGATTTAGATCTCCCACTTGATGAATGATTTTTGTTTCTATTCTGGAACCGTCGTCGTACAGACAAGGCATTACCATTTTGGCTCTCCATATTTTTTTGTCTCTTCTCCTCCATCAGCAAGGCTAAGACTATTTCATCAAACTGCAAGGCAGTTGCATTGCTGCCTATTGCAATAACCAGACTATCCCATGAATATGGTAGAGAACACAACAAACTGATGCGCTTATCTTCATATGAAATTTTAATATCAACAGATGCTAACTGACTTACCACAGTATTAAAAGCATTTAGATGCTCTGTCACCGAGTCTCCATCTTTCATCCTCAGGTTATACAACTTTTTCCACAGGAACAGTTTATTCACTAGAGACTTAGATTGGTACAAAGTCCCTAACTTGTCCCACAAATCCTTCGCCATAGCTTCCCCTGATACATTCAGCAATACTGAATCTGAGAGACACAATCGTATTGTGCTCTTTGCCTTCCGATCCAACTTCTTCCATTCTTCATCGGACACTCCTGTTGGTTTAGTACCCAGATCTACTGCGATCCACTGATCTTTATCCACCAACAGATCCTCCATATTTAGTTTCCACAACTCAAAACTCTGACCATTAAATTTCTTGATCTCTATCTTTCCACTGCTCGCCATCTTCTTTCACCACCAGAATATATCTCGCAGATCTCCCACTGAATAGGGTCTACCACAGGCCCAAGCGAAACCCCTCAGCAGCAAAGGTGTCCCCTTGAAGCCAAATCTGCTCTGATACCAAATGTAGGTTTTAATCCCGTATAGAAATTACCTACATACGAATTCTAAAACACAGAAAATAAACAATGCGAGAGCATGACACATATACACAGAGATTTTCCCCTGGATCCCAAAACTGTGACAACCAGCTTGATTTTTCATTATGTTCCTTTCAATGTTATAATACATATTTATACATGTTGAAGCATCCAATACCATGGATCGAAAAACCATCGCGTCTAATACTATTGACCGAAAACCATTGCATCCAAAAAAAAAAACATGTGCGAAAATCATGCACAAAACCATAGGTTGGTCCGCCCAACCTAACATAGGCTCCAAAACCAAAATTTTCCAGGGCTCTGCGCTAGACCTCATAAAGTGGGGTTACAGTTACACCTCAAACCCCCAGTGACGCCCCCTCGCTACACAATTGGCGCAATGAAGGGGGTGCTCCGCCCCCCCTCTAACCCCCTGGTTAACTACGTAGGCTAGTCGTGGAAAGAATATAACACAACCCAACAAGACCCACTCCAGGAGAAAGGACCAAACACAACTCTTTGGTGGGGGGAGGGGGGGGGGGACGAACCGTACCAGTCACTTTTCCCTAGAATTTTCCTGGTGTTCCCTAACCCTAATCTCGTTCCTCCCACTCCCAAGTTCACTCCACAATCACAGCCAATTCATTCGCCCACCTCCCATTATGAGAAATCCATTGTTAGCAGCCTACCAATTCAGCAACATTTTCCAAAACCAAGCATAATGCAAGATAACACCCTGCAGTGTTGGTCTGCAACATAACTATTTGCACTTATCCAACAAGTGGCACAAATAGCCGAGAAGATACATGATGATTTAGCTAGAGAGAATGAAAAGAAAAAACAACAACTGCAGGAGGTGACAGAGGAGAGAGATCAACTGCGACAAGAAAATATAGATTTGCAAGTGCAAGTTGATCAGGGAACAGAGAAGTTTTGGTCATTATGGCTGACGATCACAGATTCCAGCGTGGAGGCTCCAAAGGATATTACAACTTGCACGTTAGTGAGTTGCTGTGACCATATCCAAGAAGCATGTTCAAATCTAGTAGGAACCAATGCTGATATGAGGAAGAAGTTGGAAATAGGAAGATCAACGTTGTAAGACGTGGTCAAAATATATGCGAGAACAATAGAGGGCAAGATCAGCGAGGTAGAAGCCAAAAAGAAAGCACTCGTTGATGCACTAGTAGATGGATATACCCTGATGGATAGAGTCCATGACTGGCCGGGAAGTCTTGCATTGAAGAATCATTTAGTATACCCTATGAGAGAGCAGCTATAAGTACTGTTTAGCAATAGCACACACTGCGTGGATTCCAACCAACTCTAATAAATTGATGAGAAAATCGCCACCATTCAAGATCAGGTTGATTAGATTGAAGAAGAGTCAACAAGGACCAAAAAGGCTGATAAGGGACCTGCACCCGCTGGTCTGTCTACAGGTCCCAGCTCTGAAAGAAATATACAATAAAAACGGAGAATAGTGGGACCGTCTACGAAGTCAAAATCCAATTGAATTTATGTCTAATACGGATGAAGAATTCACCCAATAGGCTGATGCGATCATTGTCGGATGGGAGGCTACCCTCGAAAAGTATAATGAATTCAGGCAGCAAACCACCACCGTTGTTACGAAGTTGGGGCCTTCGTTGGGGAAGGAAGGGCAGTAGATGGAGGAAGGTGTAATGGGAGCGGAAACCATCCAACAAAGGACAACTGAGACAATGGGAGAATTAGCTCATCAGCCAACAGAACTAGAGCAACCACCAACATGAGTACCCACTAAGACACCAACACGACTAGTAGAGCTCGAAATGAATTGACTCAAGGATGAGTCAAAGAATTGTGGTTGGGGCTTGTTGGGTCCTTCATTTTGATTATTTTGGCTTTCCATAGAATGAATAGGAAATGGATGGCGACAACAATGATCAGGTTGTAGTTGAGACAGCTGGGGCAGAAGGTAGGAATAGGCAGTTACGAGATGGTTGTGGCAAAGTGTCAGCAGAAGGCAGAGGCGAACATGTGGACAAGATGGATGAGAGGTAGCCAAGTGAAGGAATAGTCGAGTAGGAACTAGAAGTGCAAGTGGTAGAATAGATACAAAAGGAGAAATTTGTAAGGAGAAAGGGGTTGGTTGGTTGCGGTGTGATGGAGCAGGAGTATCTGGACATTGACAAGCATAACCTATTTTTTAAGGATTGAACCTTTGAGTTTGTCATAGGAAGTTATAACCTGTAATAAGGTATTTCTTGTAGTCACCTGCAATAAGGCCGATGTATTATGTATTTCTCTTCTGTTGACTTAAGATGAATTAAGATCTGGACTGGTTTCTCAGTGCAATGTATGTGTTTGCTTATGAAGTATGGACCTGCTAAAATTTCAAATATAATGCAAGTCTATATATGTGGTAGCTTCATAGTGTTGAACGATAAGCTATTGTCCCAAATGTGTGTATGATATTGTTTACATATTGATGGTTGATATACCCTTAACCCCATGGTGAACCCTTCCTATTTCTATTCGTGGCACGCCTCAGGTGAGAATCCTTACCCTTTGGGTAAGGTGAAAATGTTGGCGTTGTCATAGACTACAATGAGCCATTGTTGGCCCTCCATGCCTAAACCCAGGGTCTCCCCCTAATGACACTTTTGTGCCAACAATGTGGATGACTGTTTCCTTCCTTATAATGTAATTCTTCCATTGTTGGCAAGCCTTCACAATGGAATGCATCTCTTTTTCATAGGTGTGATACTTTCAAACTAGGTCTAAAATTGTCTCATTGTGATATGCCACTAGATGCCCATACTGAGTAAGAACTGCACCAATAGCATAGTCAGAGGCATCTGTCAAATGGTTGTTGCAGGTCTATTAATGTGAACACTGTCATAGAGCAAAGGTAATTCTTCAACTCGGCAAACACATTCTATTGGGATTCAGACTAGAATAAATTTTCTTTCACTCTGCCATTGGTGACTTGACTTAAAGGCCAATTGATATGAGAGAAACACAACATGAACCTATGGTAGAAATTGGCAATGCGCAGAACTTTGCGTGGCTCTATTAGAGTGGTTGGGGCTAGCCAATCTCAAACAACATATATGTTAGCTAGGTACATATGCACACCCCACTCATCAACGATGTACCTCAGATATTTAACCTCGGTCATACCAAAAGTTATTCATACCAAAAGTTATTTCTCTAGATTAGAACACAACTTGTGTTGTCCTGGGGTTTGGAGGACATGTAGAATGTGGTGTTGGTGCTCTTCCAAACTCTAGTTGAAGATCAAGATGTCGTCCAAATACGCTACAACAAATGAGTTGGTGAAGGGCTGCAATATGTCGTCCATCAGCCTCATGAAGGCTGCAGGGGCATTCATCAACCTGAAAGGCATGATCAGCCATTCGAGAAGGCCCTCCTTAGACTTGAAGGTAGTCTTCCACACATCAGAGGGTTTGATTGGAACCTCGTGATAACCAGATTTCAAATAAATCTTGCTGAAATATTTTGTCCCATTGAGTTGGTCTAGAATGTCATCAATATGTGGGATTGGATACCTATTCCGAACAATGATCTTATTCAACACTCAATAATCAATGCAGAGTCTCTAGTTGTCATATTTATTTTGTGCCAACATGATTAGGATCCCATAGGGTCATAAACTTAGCCTGATGTGCCCTTTGTACAATAACTTCTGAATCTGCATCTTAATTTCATCAACCTCTAGAATAGAATGTCGGTAGATCGGTCCGTTGTGTAGTGGCATGCTTGAGGCCATATCAATGGAGTGCTTGACCTGATAGTGCAGGGATACCCCTATGTGTGAGGTGAGTATGCCCCTGTACTCCTCGATTACCTTGTCCATCTATTTTTTTGATACAGAGGAGCCCTGTAAAGATGCTGTGGATGTGGCCACAATCATCTTCTTTCCCTGAGGGAGAATCATAAGGAAGACAAATTTCCCAGTATGGGAAATGATCTTATTGCATTTATTCATAGAGATCAAAGAGATGGTGGTAGGTAGTGCTACCTATGGTATCTTATATAACTTATTGCCCAAATAATTAATAACAATGCGAGGCCTAGACTCATACACAACATGACACTTCTACAAGTATGTTTTTCCTAATAATACATCACAACCTTCAAGAAGAGAAAAATCACACAATATCTCATCTATGAAGGGTTTGATGTTATCGGGAAGACAACACTACTGGCTAACGTGAATATCTTATCCTTGGTGAAGTGACCTGATGGTGTATGACTACGGGTGTGGTGTGGTCAATAGACATAACCACTTCATGACCTCTACTAAAATGAGGTTCTTCTCACTTTCACTGTAAAAAATGAACTGTAGAGGAGAACCCTTCACCCATATTTGTGAGTAGAAGAGAAACTCCCCCTCCTTTCGATCTTTGGACTCAATCTTATGGATCTTGGTGGTGGCAACAGTGGCACTGAGCTTCTCGTGAATAATATTCTTCCCTTTATCATTCTCCTTGTCTGGTTCTGATTCAGAGTTAGAACATGCATCTAATTTTGAAGCCTTAAGCTTAGGCACCAGTGATTTCTTGGCCTAACACTCACTCATGTTGTGAGTGGGGCTCTTATGGAACTCATACCATTTTCCTATTTCCTTATTTATCTTTGTGGTGTAGTTCTTTTCTTGTAGCTATGGAAATATTTGTTGGGTCACCCCACCTTGGCTTTATCCTTTGTTCTATGATTTGGGGGAATATTTTCCTTATTTCAGATTTGTAGATCCGAAGTCTCAATTATTCTATTTAAATTTCTTCTTGATCTTGACAAAATATTGATAGGCGACACCAATCGAGGAGATATCCAGGAACTCCATCTCATCCTGGATGTACTTATGTAGATAGACATGGTACTTAAGTACCAAACGCCATTCATAATCCTTGATACCTAACTTCATGTGAAGGGTTTGAAAAATATTTGTGAACTCCGACACATCTTGGCCCCTTCCCTGCTACAAAATGGTCCACTTTGTGTATTTATCTTCATAGCTCTCGACAAGGCAATACTGCTCCTTGATGGAATCTCATAAAGAATTCCAAGTGGGTGTGGCTAAAAATAGCGAGGATTCCACCTCGTCCTTATTCTCATAGTATGTTTCCCACCAGTCCTTGACATGGGGGGTGGCTTTGAGGAGTGAAAAAGTAATATTTTCCCAATTGCAAAAATCATAAATTGAAAAATATCATTCTAATGCATTTAACCATTTATCTATGACATCTGCATCTATTTGGACTTCAAATATGGGGATGTCAAAGTTGTGCTGTACCTTAAAGGGAGTGGTGTAGCTGTTAGATGAAGATGTGTCACCTATGGTTAGTCACTAAAGGATCTGGGTAAAGTTATCCATCATTGTATTCCATTGTCGCTTGAGGGATTCCTTGCCCAATATTTTGAAAGGATCTCCTACTCCCTTATATTTTTTTTCTTCCGCCATGGGATTTCATTGGGGTTTTTGACATTGGTCTTGCAATGGTTCAACCAGTTCGAGCCCTAAATCCTTATACCCTGACCTCATTGGGGACATGCAAAGAAAAATAGAGAAATAGAAGAGCACTCTGATACCATTGATTCAAAATTATGCAAGAACGCAATAGATTATAGATATAAACATAAACAAAAATATGCGATAAAAATAAATATTCATTTCATTAATATCAAAGAACTAAAATATTCTTACAAACAGAATGGAAACAACTAGCTTGAGCAATGGTAGCTTATATCTGAGAATACATGTGGCGAACACATGCCTCTGAATTGTGTTTCAATGAGTCTCAAGGGCCATTTTATTATTGAACAACAAAGGGAAACCATAAACAAACAAAACCCTAACCCCAAGAGATGGAACACCAAGAGTTTGTGGGCCCCGTTGGGGTTAGTTAGGCCGCCAAATTCCCAGGGTCATAACTTTGTCATATGATCTTCGTTTGGCATGTACGATACCTCGTTGGAAATATCTCTCCAAGTATTATAGGATTTGCGGTAGGATCCTACCTATGTCTATAGGCTAGATGTGGACCTCAAAAAAATTCCATTTAGGGGGTCAAAACAACTTCGAAAGTTCACAACATGAAAAACTGCTAAAAATAGTAAATGCTACTATAATCAAAGGAAACTGATGAAACTGACTGGAGGTCTAGGTGGAATAGGTGGGTGGCCACCAATATCCGCCTGGAACAAGGTCAATGGATTTTTTAGACAACTGATCAGCTAGGGAATTGTGTTCTCGATGAATATGGCAAAATCTAAGTTCCTTGAAAAACTCCTACAACTACATAATCTTCAATTTCCATGGTGACAAAGTTAACTTGTTTAAAGAATTAATACCATTTAGCTAATTAATGGCCACTCAAGTGTTGTCATATACCTGAAATCTTTTCATGGTTCTTTATGAGGTGAAAAACAATGTGAACCACAACCCCACAAGCTTTTCTTTGTTCTTTTTGTGTGTTCCCAATCCTAAACTAAAGGAAAAGGAGTGATCAAAATTCAAATAAAAGAGGATGTATGCTACACATTTTTCAGGGGCTCCCTTCCTGGCCCTATCAAAGAATACCTAGTGTAACTCTTTGGAAATCAATTGGCCAATAGGAACCCATGCAGGTTTAATGTGCCTCTCCTCTTTGAGCTTAAAAAAATAGTATTTGATTTTGTAGACCACCCAGCTAGGAATATTGGCTGTGTGGTCCTATTCCTGGAACGCCAAATTTTTCACATAACAAGACAAGGAAGGAAAGTAAAGATAGTTAGTAATGACATTGTTAACCAATTAAACATCCACTCAATAAGAGTTTGACCCTCCCATAATCTAGGACATGCTAAGTGAAATTGACCAATCCACTAAATAGAGAGGGAAAAGTCACACTTGGAAAAAATATGATCCACAGTCTCTAAATCCTTTTGACATAGTGTGCACCAACTTGGGCCTACCCAACCTCATTTCTACAAGTTTTCATGTGTTAAAATAATTTTATGGAGTTCTAACCAAAAAAAAATCTATTTTTGAGAGGAATTTACACTTCCATTTTATAGTGTACCACCAAAAATGGCTTGTTGCCCAACTCATGTTCCTTTGCTGCTTCATAAGCTACTTTGATCATGACCGCTCTATTAAAGTTATTTATGTTAAACAATAAGCGGTCTAAACCTCGCCTTAGGGAAATGCCATTATGTGTTGATGAGCTAATATTGAAGACCATTAATTTACTTGATCAATTGAGAGACCCATTACATGTGTTGTATACCACTTCTTCGAAGGATCAGTGTCATCTAGCTATGCCACATTAGCAAGTGTGTTGATTCCTCTAAACTTTAGAGCTAGCACAAGGATTAATGATAACCTCTTGACTCTATTCCCAATGATCTAAGGAAAAGACGAAATGAAGGCCTACCATATATTTGACCCCCATTTTCACAGTTTTGAATATGATCTTATCCATTTAGTACAAGCTTGTTCCTATAGTACTTGTCCCTAATAAGTCTAACACAGAGACTTGTATTGAACATACATCTCGAGATGATTTTTGGTTGCTAGGCCTTTAGCAAAGGAGAAAATAGTCCTTATTCCCCAACCTACAGTCTTCTTTGATTTAGCTAATGATTTCCATCTTACTAAAGAGTAGCTCTACCTTGGCATAAGAAAGAAAAGCACAAGCTTTAGATTTTCTCCAGAATAGCTTTGTGTACTCTAGCTGGTGCTAACCAATAAACTGGTATTCCTTCTAAGACATATTTAACTAGGATAAGTCAACCTTTTAGAGTGAGCCAATGATTTCACTAGTGATTAATCCCACATTCAACCTTCTTGATTAACCATAGCCAATATGTGATTCTATAATTGTTAATTTTTAGTTGATAATCTAAGTATTTCAAACCAACTTCCAAAGAGGAAAATGAAAAGGAATTAAATTTTTAAGATCCATCAAAAGGTGATATGAAATGCCATTATAACGGACAAAGGATTTGTGTTACCTATTTCCATTCATGATGCTTCACAATAGAGATTTAGGGAATGCCAAATGGTTCTCAAGTCCCCTAAGGATCCATGCCTGAAAAATAAGACATCATCAAAAAATAGAAGTTGTAATAGTTTGATTAGAGAAATGACTTGAATACATTTTTGTTGACCATTCCTTATATCTTCATTCAATTGGATGTTGAATCCCTTCTTTACTAGTAGAAACAATAAAGCAAACAGAGGGTATCCTTTTCTGACTCCCCTAATTACCTTGAAAAAATTTGTCGATGAACCATTCACTAGAATAACAAAGTTGGCTGGTAACACAAGATATGATCTAATTAGTCACTCCGAATGAAAGGCTAATTTACAAAAGGATCAAACTAAAGAATATCTATTTGACCCTGTCGTACACCTTCACTAGATCTAGTTTCAAGACCAAAACCAACAAATTATTTTCTTTCATACTATGAAGTCCCTATTGTGTGGTTATGATGGATTCAAGATACCTATTGAACATGAACCAAAATTTTTATTGTGATATACATTATGACAATAATTATCTTAACTTGTCAATGATAATTTTAGCATGAAGTTTGTAGATGAAGTTACATAATGAGATGGGTCGAAAGTAAAAAAAATCCTTGAATTTGAATTTTTAGAAATTAATGCGATGAAAATTGCATTTAAATCACCTGGTAATCTTCCCATTACTCTAATTTCCTCCATGAACCTTATTATGTCCTTACCCAAGAGATTGAAAAATGTCAAATAAAATTCAACTATCCAATCAACGAGGCCTAGGCTTTTGCCTTTCTTTGCCTTCCTAAGTGCCTCGAGGGCTTATTTCTTGGTGCCTGTCTCATTTAATTTCAAATTCTCCCTATCATCGAACATACGTGGGAAGGGACGAGATGAACCAATGCATTGTTGAATCAGGGCTAGTAGGATCAAACATACTCCATGTGGAATATACGAATGTTGTATGACAAGTTATCCTGTAACCAATGGTAATTGAACTTGAATGGTGGTCTCTTTTTTATGAAGGCTTAATCAGTTGTAGGAAGTTCGTGGAGTGGTTCAAGAGACCCAATGTTGCATCGCCTATCCAACTTCTATATGCCCCAATAGATGACATCACATTTTCAACTACAAGGTATTGATCTAGTCTTTTTTAAATACCCTTGTTCCATACCGTCTTACTTCTCCATATCAACTTAAAACTTATATTCATAATAAAGTGTCTATAATATATATATATATATATTATATACTTATAACTTATAACCCGTAATCAATTTTTAAGTCATACATTAATATGGCCTCTCAGCTAATAATAATATTTCTTTATTTTGTTTTTATTGTTTCTTTTTTTTTTTATCGATAAAGGCTTATTTGTTTATCTCGCTAGAGATATGTTTTAAATTATTTTTATTTTTTATTCAATTAATCTTAATAGAATTAAGAAAACATTAACATCATTTGAATATTCATATTAATATATAAAATATGTAGTCTAACTAAAAGATGATTTTTTTTTCCCCAAAATTTTATAGAAATTTTTAATAATCATAAGTTGTTTAATTTGCATATTTTAAGTGCCTCGTGAGTTTGTTATGGTGCTAAATCCATTTATATATATATTCAAAAGTGCATTTTAAACAACAAGAAATCAGATTTCTCTTTAGAAATTGTATTGTCAAATTCCAGCCAATGAAACCATTTAATTTGTAAACTAAACCTTTAAAATTATTCCATTTAGAAAAAAATAAAATCTTCATAATAGTTCTTTGTAAAATCAATAATTTAATATTGTATTAATATTTTCCTGAATAAACTATTGTTCTTTTTTTGTTACATTGTTGTAGCAATTGTCCATCTAAGGAGTTTGATAGACTATGGATTTCACAAACCTGAAAGAAGAAACCACTCTGGATTTGTCAAACTCAAAAGAATCACCCAACTTGGGGATAGCCTTTAGAGTGATGTTTTTCCTCTGTTTCTCAAAACCTTGGTCCAACCTACACGAGTCGAGTCAACCAAAGTAATTTGCAGATTATTGTTGAGAGTTGAAGGAGATTCCTTGTCAATGTCAAAAAATATTGATTCATAACCATGCTTCAACATACTAAAAAATACATCTTTATTTATCAACTGCTTATTTTCAGGAGGAATTGTGATCCCTATTGAATCCTCATAAGGATGATGAGTAGTGACAATATGACCTTGGTCCCCCATATCATATCATCATCAGTGCCCTCATCCTCTTGATAATAAATAGAATAAGTCTCACCCTCCATAGTGGTGCAGGTCACAAGATTTATAACTTTTAGATTTAGAAGTTTTGTTGTGCCACTTCTTTTTGGAGTTTGACGAAGTGAAGGAATTTTGTAAATTGCTAGTTTGAAGAATTGAAAAGTGTAAATAGGTTCGGTCTTCATATTGACATGTAAATATGATTTTATGCAATGAGATGTAAATAAGAAAAAATAAAATTATTTTATTGACTTTCTTCATGGGTTTCATGAGCAAGGGATTGGTTTTTGAGTCAAGATTCCCATTAAGAGTTTTTAGTATTTATTTGTCATCTAGTCATAAAATGTCAGTCATTTTCATGTAAATGAAGTCATGTTATACTTTGTAAAAGGTAAATATTGTCTATGTAAATTATCCTCCAAGAACTTGTCACCTAACCTCTTCAAGTTGGCCTACAAATGATGAAGAAACTGCTAGAACAAGTTGGCCTAACTCTAGCTGTCAAGTCAGCCTATAGACCTAGTGAAGAGGTGTATATATAGGAGAACTCAGACTCCATTCAAAGAAATAAATTCAGACAAGAAATTTGATTAGATTTTGGCTAGAGAAGTGCGAAGAGTAGGCAGAAGAAATTTATGAAGAGAGGGATAGAAAGAAGTGCAAAAAATAGGTAGAAGTAAAATGCGAAGAAACAGAAATTTCTTCTAGGCATACGAAAAGGATTCTTTTAGACATGTGAAGTAGAATTCTTTTGAGATCTGTGAAGTAGGGTTTCTTATGGGATAGTGAAGGAAGGAGTATTCTGGGGAAGCAAAGGAAAGACTCTTTTGAAGTAGAGACTGATTTTCTCTATAGAAGACCTAGAGGCCCAAGATTCTCTAGGGAAGTTGTGAAGGTGCAGTAGAAAAGATAGAGACTGAGTTTCTCTAGAAGGAGCTGAAGTGAAGAAGTTAAAGGAAAGGAAGGAAGGAAAGAAAAGGAAGAGGCAGATGATCAACGTTAGTGACAAGGTTCTTGAGAGGATACTGGAGTTAAGGGTCTATGTCATAGTCTTGGTACTTATCAATTGAAGATCTAGAAGAAGAATTTTGATTGGGTTTTCCTCTCAAGAAGTGAGAGGTTTTGGCCTTGGTTGGAGAAGCCAACATACTGTGTCACTTGTCTTTTATATTGGTATTTGCCTTGATGAAAGAACCCATTAATAATCTAACAAAGAAAATACTATAAGTTTAAGAAGTAAAAATGCATCACAAGCAATTATCAAGTAGAGAAATTGCTAAATTTAAATGCCCTAGATTTCTCAACATGCTATAAGAGCTTAGGTGCTAAATACAAGAAAGGCTATTCAAAGAAAGTAGACACATGAGAGACAAAATTCAAAGAAGGATCAAAGAAAGTCAAAGGACACCAATCAAGAAATTTAGATCCTCATTAATCTAAACCCTAGATCGAATAATACTCCATTAAAGAAGTCTTGTACAAAACTTCCTGGGGTATACATCCGACTGAAACAAAGACCTCTGAACAATCATGCTCCACACACAACAATAAAGGAAGTGGAATCTCTTCAAATCTAAGGAAGATTAGATCAAAAGAAAATATTCTCTTTATTGAAGCAAATATCTCATAGTAGGGATTTCTCCCTCAACGAAATATTTGATGTAAGAAGCGGCAAGTTCATCATCAAGTTCAAGATTCGATCTTCACAAGTAAATACCTTTCTATTATAATCCAATTAGTAAAAATGACTTCATGTTTCAAGGAGGACTGAAAGCTGGTTGGGGCATCAAACTTCCTTATATGGAAAAGAAGGATAGACATTGTCCTTGAATTAAATAAATCATTAATCAAGTCCATGGGAAGGTCTCTAACCCATTCGAAAAACAAGCATTATCTAAATACATGGAAAGGGATCTCAAGGCTCAAAATATTCTTAAGGAGTCTATCATAGATCCACTCTTTTCCTTTGTAGCCGAGCTAGAGACATCTAAAGAAATATATGATAAGTTGGGAGAATTTTTCTCTAAAAGTAAAATGGAAAAGATCATATCACTTAGGTTTGATCTTCTTAAGTTGAAAGTGCCAAAGGATGAAGGGATATCATCATGTCTCTCAAAGGGATATCAAATAAAAGGTGAATTGCAGGATTAAGGAGAGATAGTATCAGATACTGAAATGATCTCTATTATTCTAAATGCATTGACTAATGAACAAGGTAGCCTCATATCCACTAGAGAAGAGGAAGCTATCCCATTCATCAAATTATGGTTTCTCTACAAGGCAAAGGAAGAAAGGATGAATAAATAAAATGACGAAAGATCATATAGAAGGGAAAATTAGTGACAAGACGAGAAGGGAAATTTGGAAGGTTTCGTACTTCAAAGAAGAAAATGAAGAACATGGCTAAGTAAAGATGTTATGGTCATGAAAGCCTTGGGCACTATAGAAAGGATTGTTCTAAACATAAGAGGGACAGGGAAGAATTCTATTCTACTAAGGAAGTGAAAGAACCTGAGACAAAGAAGCTTAAGAAGGAATAAGCAAGAAGATATCTACTATGATTGAGATGATCTTCTTCTCTAGAAAGTACTTTCACTTGTAAAATTATGAATAGAATGCAATGTAAATTAGAATGCATCAAGATTCGAAATAACATCACGATAAAAGCATTAGAAGTAAGGGCTCGTGACATGGAAATTATGTCTGATACAAATCCTAGTGATTACAAAGAATAGAAAGCTCATAGGAAACCTCTATTATAATTATAGAAATAAATAGAGGTCATCATATATTGAGGTCATCATATAGAGTCAATAAAGAAAACATACATGACGGGTAAGGATATCAAAACATCCTCATGTTCTCCGATGGAATTATCATTAAAGGATTCACTAATCTAGAAAGGAAGCAAAGGTTTTCATCAAGAATTCCAACTCATGTGATCCAAGGAATGGTATGATGACAAAATATGAAAGGAGGTCTGAAGGATAAATTCATTTCAAATAAATCTATTGTAGAAAGTTTGGATGACTGAAAATAAGATGAGGTATGTATGATTAAATATATTATTTTGAAAGACATATGGTTGCAGATAATATGAATCACTATTTATATCTTGTGAAAGGAAGATGAGAGAAGAAAAGATCTCCTCATGTGAAAGATCATAGCAAAGCTAAGTCACACCAGATGAAATCAACATAATATGTTCTCATATGAATCATGAGAAAGATGACTACAGTTAAGCAACTGTAAGTTCTTAGGAATGAAGTGTGTGAGAAAAGGAAGGAAGAGATCATGCTAATATGCAATGAAGGAATTCAACATCCGAAATTCTAAGAAGATTTGACTATAATATCTCTCGAAAGATGAGAAGACTCTGATAGAAGTAGAAGAAGATAGAAACCCTTGAGAATGGATATATGTAGGAGACATGTCAATTTGCATGCATAATGTTGATACTTAAATAAAGATGTCATGGCAAAGGTAATTTGATTTGAAGTTTTCATTAGCTTTTTCTGAACTAATGTCTCAATGAACTTATAAAGGTTGACCATATAGAAGGATGTAATGTCCCTCCAGAAAATATGGCATGAAAGAAGAATGACATAAAGAAAAGCTAGATGGAAGAACTAATGAATCACCTTCTGATGAGTTGAGGATATGACTAACTCATGAATAAAAGTGATGAATGAACAATTACCTATGTATAACTCCACAAACATGAAGACTCCTTGAAAAATAATAAATTCATGACATCGAGGGAAGGGTCTCTTCAATCAGCTGGTTGTTCTAGGATCTCCACATGAGAAGTTGTAGAAAGTCCTAGTTAAGAGGGAGGATGATAAAGAAACTTCTTACTTGGAAGAAACTTGGAAATTCCTAATTAGGAAGCTTAGGTACATTCCTTCGTGATGGGAATGAGTACATTCCTTAAATGGAATATATCCTCTTGGTTTGAAAAAGGAAAGATAAACACGTCATTCTATTCTTCACCTGGGAAGATAGAATGGAGGATTGTGTAATCGTTTGGTATCTAAGGCTATTTGAGGATGAGATAGGGCATCCAACAGTAAGAGTAGTCATGGAGGACCGATATTATTTGTGGGAATGGGGAGTCTAGGAAAATAACAGTTCTCATGGAGCATATCTTGAGTGAACTTGGGTGGGGTATGTTCTTAGAGGGACCATGATGAGTGTGTCTATAAATCATTGGTCTCCCTAGCATTGTGATATGTTCTTGTGGGGAGATAGAGATGTTAGTCAAGGCCTTTCTATATAACAATGCTGGTTGGTATGATGCTATACAAATTAGTTGCAAATCTGAATTCTTCTTATGAGACATGATTCGAATTGAGAAAGTCCAAGTACCATTATGAATACCTCCCTAGTTAAGAGGGAGTGTTGAAAAGTGTAACTAGGTTTAGCCTTCATAATGAAATGTAAATATGATTTTATGTAATGAGATGTAAATAAGAAAAAATAAAATTATTTTATTGACTAGCTTCATGGGTTTGATGAGTGAGGGATTTTTTTTTTTTGAGTCAAGACTCCCATTAAGAGTCTCTGGGATTTATTTGTCATCTAGTCATAAAATGTAAGAGTGATTTCCATGTAAATGAAGTTATGTTACATTTTTTAAAAGTTCAATATTGTCTATGTAAAGTATCCTCCAAGAACTTGTCACCTAACCTCTTCAAGTCAACCTACAAATGATGAAGAAACTGCTAGAACAAGTTGGCCTAACTCCAACTATCAAGTGAGCCTAAAGACCCAGTGAATAGGTGTATATATAGGAGAACTCGATCTCCATTCAAAGTAAGAAATTCAAACAAGAAATTTGATCTGATATCAGCTAGAGAAGTGTGAATAGAAGGCAGAAGAAAGGTACAAAGATAGGGCTAGAAAGAAGTGTGAAAATGAGGCAGAAGTAAGGTGCGATGAAAGAAAAGTTTCTTCTAGGCATACAAAAAGGATTCTTCTGGGCATGCAAAGTATAATTCTTCTGAGATCTGTAAAGTAGAGTTTCTTCTAGGATAGTGAAGCAAGGAATATTCCAGGGCAACAAATGAAAGACTCTTATGAAGTAAATATCGAGTTTCTCTATAGAAGTCCTAGAGACTAGGATTCTCTAGGGAATTTGTGAAGGTGTAGAAGAAAATATAGAGACTGAGTTTCTCTAGAAGGAGATGAAGTGAAGCAATTCAAGGAAAGGAAGGAAGGCGATAAAAGGAAAATGTAGAGCATCAAGTTTAGTGAAAAGGTTCTTGAAAGGATACTAGAGTCAAGGGTCTGTGTCATAGTATTGGTACTTATCAATTGAAGATCTAGAAGAATAATTTTGATTGTGTTTTCCTCCCAAGAGGTGAGAGGTTTTGTCCCTAGCTGGACAAGCCTACATATTGTGTCACTTGTCTTTTATATTGGTAATTTTCTTGATGAAAGAACAAAATAATACACTGACAAAGAAAAGACTATAAGATTCAGAATTAAAAGTTCATCACAAGAAATTATCAAACAGTGAAATTGTTAACCTTAAATGCCCTAAATTTCTCAACATGAAGCAAAATACGACATCGACATGTAGTAGTCTTGTAATCTAGAGATTGGGTCCAATGATAATCATCAATTTTTAAATTTATTTGTTTCGAAAATATTTTTCTGATTTGAATTTCCACACATATTATTCCCTAAGTGGAATCCATACTATCCTCAAGAGTTATCTATGGTAAGGTAGTGACCCAAAGAATTACGTATGCTCTGAAAACTTGAAAGTGTAATAGATGGGTAGGAAAATTACATAGTTGAACCCAGATTAGAAGCTTGACAATTACTACTATAGAGGGAGCCAAATCTAAAAACTAGGGGTTTATGAACAAACTAGATTTACCCCAGAACCAAGGCTCGTTGGTTAGGGCCTTCTGGTAATCTTTTGGTTCATCGAACAACATAAGAAACCCTTAGAGAAAAATATGACCTTGCACTTCTTAGTCTAGGCCACATGAATCCCTTATAAAGGTCTATTGAATGTGGCCATAAGCCATCAAAGAAGAAAATGAGGTCTGACTCAATATAGATCTATAGGTAGTCCTCTAGATATGGGCGCGAAATTTCAACAAAGGGCACATCCTCAGATTTGTCCACCTGGAACAACTTAGCTGGTGCCTCGAGCTATTGAGAGTTGGGTCTTTTCTTGAGGGAATCCTTAAAGGATAAAGGATTTGAATCTAGATATGCCCCACAACCTCTGGCTCCATAATTCAGGCATGTAACAAGAATAGCCTAAAAATATGTTTCTAGTGGTGGTCACTAGAAAAGATGGGCAGACAGATGTTTTAGTGGATGTTGTTTAACGATGCCTCTATAATAATTAAATGCACCAGTGTATTATATAATCATACGCATCGATGGTGCACCATTATAGAGTTTATTTTTAATAAAAAATAAAAATGTAATAGTGTGCTAAGTACATAATGTGCACTTGTGCATATAATACTCAATAACACTAGAAAGGGTTGAATTTAAAAAAATGTAGGTCGTAAAATTATTTTTTCCCAGTCTAGTTCTAACTCTCATGATGCCCTGGTGATAAATAAGTACACGAATGCCCCAATGTATAACCAATATAGAGAACCGATGCTTAACAGAAAGTGGTACTCCATTGCTGGGTTATATTCTATACTATTAAAAAACAGTGATGCACTACCTATCAAGTCACACCGCTTTGTATACTACTTGATAGCACTGAACAAAGATTAAATTGAAAAAATCATAGTCGTAAAATTCATTTTCACCATTTCTGGGCTATACTGAAATGCCACACTAGTGCTTTTAATGTATTTCAATGCATTGATGCATAAATAAAAAGGTGCACTGTGATAGGGTTTTAATTTAAAAAAATAGCGGTGCGAGTAGGAACGTACACACATCGATGCAGTTAATTTAGCACACCAGAATAGGGTTAAATAAAAAAAATCTACCGATTGTAAAAATTAATTTTTAACATTTGAAGTGTTGTAGACCTCTCAAGCATCGATGCTACTCCTGCTTTTGTGAATCACATTGCCTTCAGTGCTTCCATTTCTTTCCATCCTTCTCTTTGTTGCTGAGTGCATTTGTTTTGAATTTTATCAAACAATGCTCGATTTTTTTCTTCATTTACGTAGAAAACATGCCTCCTTGATGAGAAAATGTCCAAGTAATATCTGCTGTAATCAAAGCATCTCCTGGTAGACTATCTTTACATCTCCTCGCAATGGTTTTTGAAGGTGCTTGTGAATGCTTAAAGTTTTGGGGAAAACAAATTAGTAGGGGTTAAGTTTCCCTCTAATTTGGCTTTTTAGTAGAGTAAAATTGAAAATTAGGTTAAAAAATCCATTATTTTTATTTTTTTTTTCCTGTGGTGTGTTCACCTATTTCATCTTGCATCGATGGTGGTGCACCCTATAAATTTACAGGTCACAACTCAAATCAATGCATTTCATTAACACACCTCAATTCTGCAGTGCATTTGTTAAATTGATACGCAATGGGAAAGTTACAACATTTACCACAACGCGTTTGGTAAAATTTACTTCTAGTTGCATAAATATTAAAAAACTATAGCTCAGTGAATTTATTAAGCTGAATGTTTTGTTTCAAGTTTGAAAATGCTATGAATATGCCCCGTGTGAATTGTGTGTTCATGCACCGCATCAATATATAAAAATAACCAATGTTTAACCAATGCGTCAAGTAGTTGTACACATTGTTGTTAGTGCTTTTATGGGTTTGTGGGGCACCATGTAATACGAGGAGGCTACATCCTCGAAGGGGCACTCTGGGCTGTTGGCACAATTGATCCGTCGATGGGATATCCACTAACAAGCTTTTTGTGTTGGTTCTAATTAAACGTGGTATGGGCCCACTGAGGAGGGCATACATTTTATCACTAGCCTATCCAAGAGAGAGGAGGGTTTTCCCTAATTCCATGATCTTCCCTACGATGTTGCAGTAGAGAGTTAAATTGTCTACTCTCAGAGATATGTTGGGGATCATGTTGTGCATGCAACATATTTTCAAGTGTCTAATGGACAACTACATATCAGTTCTTTTGGTGGAGAGGAGGTTAGGTGCCTTTCACTATTATTTAGTACCATTGCACACTATACTAGAGATGGGTAGCATAATCCATATTTTGGTTTATTTTGATTATTTAGTGCAGAGGCCATAACATATCACAGGGTCTTCCATTTTTTGCGACAATTTTGTATGTATTTAGATAGACATTGTGTTATGATACATGGGAGGGCGAACTTTCATTTTACATTAGAGATTTTTTTGTTTATTTTTTGAGAGGTTTTGAGAGGCAAGGCCTACTTTCGACTATTGCCCTCCTAGGTTGATGAATGAGGTGCAAATGTGAATGCGGGGAAAGATGATGCCCAAGATGGGCCTACTAGAGTATGCATCTAGGATTTCCACCGAGGCACTGGGATTACTGGGCAGTGAAAAGGATCACATGTTTGTCTTAGTGTCATGTACTTACATGGAGATGAATTGGCGACAGTGTCCCAACATCCTCTGCACACCAGATGAGCATGCAAATAATAGAGTAATATTAATGCTTTATTTTAATTAATCTAGTTTCATTTTATTGTCCTAATTAATTGAAATAAAATTTATTCTAGCACATTAATTAACTTGTTTTATTAAATTGTTTAATGAAATTTTCTAATTATATTCTTGTATTATATATTTTGTAGACATTGACAATTTCATTGGGGACATCCCTCCTCCCCCCTGGAGGGAGATGTGAATATAGTCAAGCTTGTGGAGGGTTAAGCACATCCTCATATGCAGATGACGCCAGCCATGTAGACGCATAGGGTTGGAGTTAGATTCAATATGGAGTACTGTGACCAACTCTCTAGACTTTTGGTTGAGGAGAGAGTTCGCCCTATAAGGGCTCGAGACACAATGGAAGATCCTATGCTCCCGGAGCTCTTTACAGACTGTCTGCATGATATGATGAGTCTTATGCATCATATCATCAGAGATGCCAAGCTACAGGCAGTGAGGAGGGATCGATATGTAGTAGATCCAGATGAGTCTTCACCCAGTACTACCCCATTAGATCATGATGATTAGGTTGATGATCCTTCTGGTGATCAGGGCGGTGCTCCTACTGGTGATCCTTTAGATACATAGTATTCACCCAAACGTACTACCTGATTAGATCATGATCATCGTTTCAGTGATGATTTTGTTAGTACTTCACCTCCTCATCATTCACCTCATGATCACCAGTTGCCTCATGTTTATGATCCCTCGAGAGCAGACCAACCACCTTCTCCTCCACCTCATAGTTCTCCTATTGAGGCAGTTGACCATCCATCATCTTCTACTATGGACCATATTGTCACTACTACTGTTGTATCAGATATTTCACTTGATCATGTAGTTATTTGACTTATATATTATATATATATATAATATTTATTATATTATATGTATTATTATTATAGTTGATTTTTGATGTACTTATTTATATGTCGGTGTTGATGTGTATATTGTTAGGTCATGTTAGATATGTTTATTTAATGTGCTTGCAGATATATGTGTATGTGATAACAATTATTTGGCATAAGATGTATATTTAAGGATGTGTTTGGTAATGATATTAGACTACAATGCTTGTTTTTTGTTAGATGTGATCATGATGATGATGTCTTGTTATATTATTAGATTTATGTGCTAGCTAATGATATTTATTTTTGCTAGATGGTTATCATCATCATGATGTTTATTTTTATGAAATGATATTTATTATATATTATGTATTGGTGAACTTATATCAAATTTTTGTATATGAAATTACATGAAAAATGAATTATTTAAAAAAAATGCAAAGATATTTTTATAAATTATAAAGTTTAACATGGTCAAAAATATATTTGTAAAATTACCACAAGTATTTTTCTATTACTTACATAGTTCATACATATTCATTCTAACCTAATTAGTAAAATATTTTAATACTGGCAACGAAAATATAATTAAAGGTAACATAATTTAGTTACTTCTTAATAAGACGAAAATGCATAACTCTTTCAATTTGTAATATAATAAATTATTCAAAATAAAATTTAAACAATGAATAATTACATATGGTCTGTATATTGAGATAGGAAACCACTATAGATCCATATTAATCACAAATTTGTGAAGCACTAAAAGAGATTAAATTTTTTGACATGTACATCTTTTTCTAAGTTTTGCATTCTAAAAAGATATTTTCATATAATGAGATTTGATCCCTCTTGGCTCTTGGTAGATCCGTTGTTAAGATGGACATATATTGGTTTATAAAACTCAAACTATTGTTAAATTTAAAAAACTTAAGTCATAATTTGTTATGGTTAATTTACGTTTAATATAACTTTAAAAGTTCTATTTTAATAAAATTTATGACTAAAGTTATGAGAGTTCCAAGCAATTTAAATTTAATATTTTTAGCAACTCTTACCAATTTCAATTCGAAATTTATCTCTCTAAAGACGAGGAAGAAATGTAAAATAAAGCTTGTGAATTTGGGGATTTTCTCTATTGGAAGTTCTCCCTTAAAGAGGCAACTAGACTTTTTTCTAGTAATAAGATATAACATTTTGGTGCTAATTTGGTTCTTTATTTTCTATTGTGTTTTACGTTTATCTTTTTTTAATAAATTATGAGTTAAATAATAAAAAAATCATACTATATTAGATTTAACTTCTTGGCAAATAATATATTTCATTATTTCTTAATGAACAACTCAAGAAATATTATTTTTTCCACATTATACTTATCAAGAGATAGTCACTAAAATTCATGCTTTCGCATTTCTACTAGCTAATATATCATGTTTACAATGATAAATACATGTCTATTTTAAATAAGTTACTTATAAACACATAAAAATAAATATTTATTTTACATAATTTAAATAGGAAAGAAAAAAATGCATCACCATGCCTATTAGAAAGTCAAACAAATGCCTCTTAATCACCATGACACTATTTATCATTTAATTCTTATCCATAAAAAAAATATTAATTCAACTTTTATTTATAATTAACATTGAAAATAAAAGTCAAAACTCTTCCATTATCCATGAAGAAACAATTAAAACCTCTCATGCATCCATGTAAGCCCATTTGTTTCTCTTATATATGGTCCATAAAAATATGTAATCAACATTTTGCACATGCACATAAGACCTTGTTTTAGTTTACATAATGTTGCAAGAACTTAAATTTAAATATAGTAAACATGAGTTTACCTCTCATGTCAAGAGTTTGATCTTACATATTGATATACAATATTTTCACTGTTAAAGTCCTCATAGATTTATCACTAGATTATTTATATTGATTTTGTTACGAACCTAAAGAAAAAACATGTCAAAATATTCACAACCAATAAGTATCTACATCTAATATACATTCCTTCTCTTTAATTCTTTCATCTCAACCATTTTATGTCATGTAGGGAAGAACCGACTTATTTGATCAAAATCATGGAGTGCTCTCATGAACCTTTCTAGAATAAATCTTCAATGTTGTTTCCAAATTCCCTATTTTCTTATTTTCAATTAGGATAATCTTCTCATTTTCCTATTTGAGAAGGATTGTGACCTTGAATATTTATTATCATAGATATTGTACACCATGTTATAAACATTTATATTTATGGAGATATGTTGCATAGTGAAAATAAGGGAGGTTATTTTAATATATTGAAAACCTTAGTTAATGGTTGTAGTGGGTCTTTTAGTGCACATCTATAACATATATGTGATTTTCCTTCTCCATTTTCTATCACTTTGTGAGTTATTTTAGCTTGATACTCACAATGTCATTTGAGAAAGGAGTTAATGAGTATATTTAGATTGATATATTAAAAAAATATAGTTATAAATAAGCATTCTTAATAGAGTGCTCACCTTTAGTATTAAAAATAGACTTTTTATATTATTTAGAGTAGAAAATGTTTTATATCAGAAATATATGTTTGGGGTCACAAAAGTACAACAAAAGAGTACAAAATTGATAACTCATGCTTAGAGTTACAATCTTTTGATTCATCTTGATATCTATTCAAAGAGTATAGAAGAAGTCTACCATAAATTAGAATTAAACTACAATTACACAATTTGAAACACTTTGATTTTTAAATTATAAATTACACAATTGGAAATACTTAGTTTCAAGTGTAAAAATGTTTCCACTAGGAAAAAATGTGTAAAAATGTTTGTGAATCTTACCAATTATATAAAATGCAAAAAAGATGAATAAAAAAAATATAATTTGCAAAATAAAGAAAACTAAAACATACAATAATAGTATAAATGATGAAATAACACAAGTACATGTCACTCTCCATTGTCATCACCCTTATTATCTTCCTCACTTGTCATGATAACACTATTCTTCTAAAAAATATGTTTTGATCTAGGGTTGTGTCTTAACATGAACCACCAATCCCTATCCAACAAAACTGGATAAAAGACACCTAGTTGCAATGTTTTGGGAAAATGTAAGGCTTCTTATCTTCATGCCACATCTTTCTAGAGTAGATAGATATCAGCCCACTATTGTGATCATCCTTTACATTATTTCAATCAAAGGTGTCCCACCACTTGCATCAAAAAATAACACATTGGAACGAAAAAAAATCCACTTCAATGATCTCTTGTATCTTTCCGATGTAGCCTAATGTCCCATGTATTAGGTTGCGAACGCAGTGGCTAGAAAAATTAGATTGGTCAAACTCGAGTTCCACTCCAAATTAATGTGTCATGAATCCATCATCGACCTACTTTTTGCGAAAACGATGTCCATATGCCCACATAAGTGGGAATAAATGGACTTATAAAAGAGTGAAAAAATTACAGTGTCAAGCATCAAATAATCCAAACATAATTAAAATATAAAATATAGATGTTACAATTCAAAGGTGCATTATGAAGTCAAAAATTTATAGAAAGCGATTATTACCACGTTTTTGCACTTAATCCCTATGTTTAGCTCATCCTCTTGATGAACACGTGAGTAACAACTAGATGCACCATATTTTTCTCTGACTTGATCAACAACCCAACTATTAAGGCATGTCATCGACATATTTTATTTTAAATGATCAGGATAAGGTATGCTTCTACCATTCAACTATATAAATTATTTCCTTTCAGTGTGTCATCTCCTCCTCTTTTGTTTGTACAATGCGACCCACGACTGTGTCGCTTTCGAATTGTAAAGAATGAATTTTTTGATAGCTTCAACTTCTAAATTCTTTGATGAAATCGAGCCAACATATATAGTAGGTATGAGATCAAAATATGCATTATGAAGTTTAGTGTGAATAATTACTGTGTAGAAATTTGACTATGTTGACACCATCAAGCATATAACTCTGGCTCTACAATATTTGAAACACCTCCGTGAATTCATCATCCTATGAATACGCTTCTCTCTATGCATCATTGGTGAATGGATCCATGTCTTTCAACGTTCCTAAACCTAATATATTTTATGTTGGTGGCCTTGAAATCATGTCAACCAACTTGTTTGTACTTCCCTTCACATACTTGATCACTAAATGAAACTATGGTAGAAACCCTAACCACTTGTAATGTCTTGTTGTTTGTAGCTTAATATGGGCCTATAGATACTATAGAAACTAATAATATGCATGTATTAATATATCCTTCCCCACCAGATTGTTCTTCGACATATTCACAACTTGCACTAGAGAATAGAGCTCATTGACATAAGTAGGGTAGTTAAGAATTGCCCCTTGAAATTCTTCAGAATGGTAGAATAAATTCCTTCCTCCCTACGTAAATTACTTTGAAGGGATGCTATAAGTTTTGTAATGCCAGTACTAGTGCTTGATTAATATTCTTATTTAACTACTTGAAGGCCCTCTAATGACCCTTTACCCACTGGAAAGTCTTAGAAATTGTTTTTATGGCATAGAGTGTAGTGTTACTACTGAAAATGATGTTATTACTTGAATGGTTCATGAGGCACAATACTTGCTAAGGTTTTGCAAATGGGGTAGCAAGCTAAGTGGGGTTGATTGTGGGGAAAACTCCACAGTTAAGCGTGCTTAAGCCAGAGGCGATCTAGGATGGGTGACCTCTGAGGAAGTCCTGGTTATCGGGTGCAAGCCCCGGAAGTGATGATTGACGCTATGTGATTTATTTCACCAGTTTCAATCCCACTTCTTCACCCCTGTGAGCATCACCCAATGCAATGAGTGCTAAGTGAACTATTCGAATAATGAGAAATTAGTCACTTACAACTACCTCTCATGGAAATGGTCATATGTGAATGACTTAATTAACGCAGTTGACCCAAAAATTATATCTAATATAATGCATTGCGTAAACCCCCTATACTTAAATTCAAAAAGAGTGAAGGGATCTCTACTTGAATGGTTCATGAGGCACAATACTTGCTAAGGTTTTGCAAATGGGGTAGCAAGCTAAGTGGGCTTGGTTGTGGGGAAAAATCCATAGTTAAGCGCGCTTGAGCCAAAGGCGATCTGGGATGGGTGACCTCTCGGGAAGTCCTGGTTACCGGGTGCAAGCCCTAGAAGTGATGATTGACACTATGTGATTTATTTCACCAGTTTCAATCCCACTTCTTCAACCCTGTGAGCATCACCCGATGCAATGAGTGCTAGTGAACTATTCAAATCATGAGAAATTAGTCACTTACGACTGCCTCTCATGGAAATGGTCATACGTGAATGACTTACTTAATGCAATTGACTCAAAAATTATATCTATTATAATGCACTGTGTAAACCCCCTATACTTAAATTCAAAAAGAGTGAATGGATATGTACTTGAATGGTTCATGAGGCACAATACTTGCTAAGGTTTTGGAAATGGGGTAGCAAGCTATGTGGGCTTGATTGTGGGGAAAACTCCACAGTTAAGCGTGCTTGAGCCAGAGGCAATCTGGGATGGGTGACCTCCCGAGAAGTCCTAGTTACCGGGTGCAAGCCCCGGAAGTGATGATTGACGCTATGTGATTTATTTCACGAGTTTCAATCTCATTTCTTCACCCCTGTGAGCATCACCCGATGCAATGAGTGCTAAGTGAACTATTCAAATCATGAGAAATTAGTCACTTACGACTACCTCTCATGGAAATGGTCATACGTGAATGACTTAATGCAGTTGAATTCCAAAAATGATATCTAATATAATGCACTGCGTAAACCCCCTATTCTTAAATTCAAAAAGAGTGAAGGGATCTCTACTTGAATGGTTCATGAGGCACAATACTTGCTAAGGTTTTGCAAATGGGGTAATAAGTTAAGTGGGCTTGATTGTGGGGAAAACTCCACAGTTAAGCGCGTTTGAGCCAGAGGCAATCTGGGATGGGTGACCCCTTGGGAAGTCCTAGTTAACGGGTGCAAGCCCCGAAAGTGATGATTGACGCTATGTGATTTATTTCACCAATTTCAATCCCACTTCTTCACCCATGTGAGCATCACCCGATGCAATGAGTGCTAAGTGAACTATTCAAATCATGAGAAATTAGTCACTTACGACTACCTCTCATGGAAATGGTCATACGTGAATGACTTAATGCAGTTGAATTCCAAAAATGATATCTAATACAATGCACTGCGTAAACCCCCTATTCATAAATTCAAAAAGAGTGAAGGGATCTCTACTTGAATGGTTCATGAGGCACAATACTTGCTAAGGTTTTGCAAATGGGGTAATAAGTTAAGTGGGCTTGATTGTGGGGAAAACTCCACAGTTAAGCGTGTTTGAGCCAGAGGAGATCTGGGATGGGTGACCTCCCGGGAAGTCCTGGTTACCGGGTGCAAGCCTTGGAGTGATAATCTATGTGATTTATTTCACCAATTTCAATCCCATTTCTTCACCCCCGTGAGCATCACCCGATGCAATGATTGCTAAGTGAATTATTCAAATCACGAGAAATTAGTCACTTACAACTACCTCCCATGGACATGGTCATATGTGAATGACTTAACGCAGTGGAATCCCAAAAATGATATCTAATATAATGCACTACGTTAACCCCCTATACTTAAATTCAAAAAGAGTGAAGCGATCTCTACTTGAATGGTTCACAAGGCACAATACTTGCTAAGGTTTTGCAAATGGGGTAGCAAGCTAAGTGGGCTTGATTGTGGGGAAAACTCCACAGTTAAGCGCGCTTGAGCCAGAGGCGATCTAGGATGGGTGACCTCCCAGGAAGTCCTGGTTACCCTGTGCAAGCCCTGGAAGTGATGATTGACGCTATGTGATTTATTTCACCAGTTTCAATCCCACGTCTTCACCCTTGTGAGCATCACCTGATGCAGTGAGTGCTAAGTGAACTATTCAAATCATGAGAAATTAGTCACTTACGACTACTTCTCATGGAAATGGTCATACGTGAATGACTTGCTTAACGTAGTTGAATTCCAAAAATGATATGTAATATAATGCACTACGTAAACCCCCTATACTTAAATTCAAAAAGAGTGAAGGGGTCTCTATTTGAATGGTTCATGAGTCACAATACTTGCTAAGGTTTTGCAAATGGGGTAGCAAGCTAAGTGGGCTTGATTGTGGGGAAAACTCCACAGTTAAGCACGCTTCAGCCAGAGGCGATTTGGGATGGGTGACCTCCCGGGAAGTCTTGGTTACCGGGTGCAAGCCCTAGAAGTGATGATTGACGCTATGTGATTTATTTCACCAATTTCAATCCCACTTCTTCACCCTTGTGAGCATCACCCGATGCAATGAGTGCTAAGTGAACTATTCAAATCATGAGAAATTAATCACTTACGACTACCTCTCATGGATGATTTATTTCACCAATTTCAATCCCACTTCTTCACCCTTGTGAGCATCACTCGATGCAATGAGTGCTAAGTGAACTATTCAAATCATGAGAAATTAATCACTTACGACTACCTCTCATGGAAATGGTCATACGTGAATGACTTACTTAACGCAGTGGAATCCCAAAAATGATACCTAATATAATGCATTGCATAAACCCCCTATACTTAAAATAAATAATTTTTTATATTAAAATCAGTGTTTGAAAATAGAAATTATTTTTAATTTTTTTAGAAATGAAATTTTGATTAATTGTTGACAATATTTATGTGATTTAAAATATATTTATCATAAAAATAATAAAATTAAAAAAACCTAATAATGATATCTTAAACAAATTTGATAGTTGTAGTGTTGGTAGGAACAATTGCGATTTACAAACAGAATCTTCAACCTAAAAATATCACTTCAATTCTGCCATTTACAAACATAATCTTCGACTTAAAAATATCACTTCAATTTTATTTGGAGATGACAGGCTAGTGGTTCCATAAACTATTTTTAGTTTCCTGAATTTTTGTTAACAAGAAAAGTTTAAAGGTAAAAGTATTTTAGTATGGAGACAAGGGGGTCCAGTGTAGAAAAAAATACTAGTTTTGGTGGAAAATAAGCATCTAGGAATCTTTATATCAAACAGTGCGGAAACAATAAATGAATTTCAAATGAAAATACCTGGTTTCATTTTAAGGGCGCTGTCAGAGGAGGGTTGAGGCACACCCTGGAACCACACTTTTTGTATCTCAGGAGGAGATAGAGAGCCATACCCCAGTGCTCTCAATAAGAATGTAAGCGGGACTTGGGGACCCCTTTTGCCTGGGGTCAATCAAGCTGATGCATTCGACACAAAGGAAAAGTTGATTTTTGCGAATGAGAAGCAATACAAGGGGATTTTAAGGCGCAAACAAGCCAAAAAGAAAAATACGAGACAATCAAAGAGAAAAATTCACTTGGATCCTACCAAAATCAACTAAAAGTAATGCAAGTGTTACTACCAAGTTACAATCATCAGTAGAGGGACAAGCAGGGTGGAGGGTGATCAACAGTAAAAACAAGGGGAGCTTATCGACACATGAGGGGTCTAGTTCAATGCAAAGTGAAAGCAAAGTTACACCAACAAACATAGAAGAAGAAAACATGGACACATACAACCCCACCACCACTCCGTTGTTATGGTTATTTGAGCTCTATGTTTGCGAACTCATGAGCATGAAAAAAATAATTGAATTCATTGAGCTAAAAGGGAAATTCAATGATCTTAAGTTAAAAGAAATTTCAGAGGCCAATCAGAGACTTGAAAAGGAAAACAAGACCCTCAAAGAGCAGATAATAAACTTACAAAGCAGTATGGAAAGAGGGCAACAAGAATTGGTCACATTGAAATAGAAATTAGAGCAAGTGAAAGGGGTAGAGGAAAAAGACATAGGGACAAGGACAACTAACAAAGAAATTCAGATTGGAAGAGCTTCAATCAACACTTGCAAACAGGGAAATGAAAGAAAACAAATTAAGCCAACAAACAGAAGAGGCTAAACCCTGGGCTCAAATAGTAAAGGACCGATTGGTTGAGCAAAAAGAAACCATAGAGAGACAAATCAAGAGACAAATAAGAGAAGAAAAAGATAGACAAGACAATGCCACAAATTTCATCATCAATGGTTTGAAAGATTCATTAGGGGAATTTTGAGGTCTAAAATGGGTTTTCTAAGGAAACAATAAAATAATAGTGGAAATAATAAAATAAGATTAGATTACATCATCAAATTTTAGAGGCCAAAAAGGAAAAAACTATTTTTTCAACTCATATTTTCAACTTATCTCCTTATAGGTTTACTCAAATTTTGAGCAGAAACACTTGTTGGATGCATAATTTGATTCCTCATTCAAGGAGTACCCAATTTGCATACTTTCAATGGACCCTGCTACATGAAAACTGAGAAATACATGAAAAAATGTGATTGCAAGCTTCATGTATTTCTCAATTTTCATGTAGCAGGGTCCATCGAAAGTATGCAACACGGATACTCTGTGGATGTGAAACTAAATTTTGCATCCAAAGAGTACTCATGCTTGAAATTTGAATAAACCTTTAGGGAGATAAGTTGAAAATACAAGTTGAAAAAATAGTATTATTATTTTATTATTTTTTTAATCTTTTTACATTTTTACTCAAAAAATGGTGAATCACCCCCCATCGTTGACATCATCATCTTGAATCGTATTGGTCCTTATAAAATTTATTTTGGTTGTATATTTTTCTTAGGAGATCCATTTTAGACCTCAAAATTCCCCTAATGATAGAGAGAAAGAAAAAACAAATATTTTAACAAGGGATTTTCTCAGGGATGAATTGATATGGACAGTGTATATCCAACAAGAAAATAGAATAGGTAGGAAATCATAAAGTGGAAGGAATAAACATGTGAGAGTCACTTTAAGAAACACATAAGACAAAATAGTTATCCCAAAAAATAGGGGGCTACTTAGAGGCACTCACATTTATCTAGATGATAACTTGACATGGGACCAACAAGAAGATTGAAGGAAGGAATGGGAGAAGGTGAAAGCAACAAGAGAAGCAAGAAAGTGGGCGTGGTTGAAAAATGGGAAAGCCCAAATCAATGAACGCTTAACAAATCACAAATAGGGATGCGGGCTGCCCCTGGGAGTATCTAAGCATGGTAAGTTGGAACTGTAGAGGTTTCCTATGGAGGAGAGGACCGAGATTGGGGCCCATAGCAGAAGGGAAAGACATCATTATCCTTTTAGAAACTTGTGAGCATGAGGGCTGTAGGGTGCCATAATATGAAGGTTTCGATAAGGCCTCAGTGTGGAATGAAGAAATGGGAAAAGCAAAGGGCATGGAGGGATCACATTGCTAATAAGAGAATCCTGGGGAAAAATAGTAAAAGTGGAAAAGAAGATCCAAATAAACAATTTATATGGTTGAGTATAACTAACAACAAATTCACATTTAGGCTGGCGGCATGCTACTTTGCCCCAAAAGACTCAAAGTTTTACAAGAAGACAAATTTAGCTAACAAATGCCCTTTGGGTGTTTTGAAATGAGATATCTTTGCCTCCAGGATGTTAGGAGATACAGTGTTAATTGGGGACTTTAATGCTAGGACAACAAACAATCAGTCTATTCAATTGGGAAGTGATGAGAATATGGACGACAATCTTCTTTGGTTAGAGGAGATTGAGGATCACATGTGGAAAAGAACCTCTTAGGATGGGAATGGGAATGTGTCCCACTTTGGCATTGAATTGTTAGGCTTATGTAACCTCTACGGCATGGTTATTTGCAATGGGCATGAAAGCTTGGCCAAGATCCTGTGGCATCACATGTAAAACCTACAACGGTCAAAGTGTGGTGGACTATGTGATATGCTCCTAGAGCTTGATTTGCAATTTTTTGGATTTTAGGATTGGGGCTTGTCATATTGAGATGAATTTAGACCGCCTGCCTCTCTTTATTGAGTTGGGCATGCGCACCACTGAGCTACAAGGAGTGCAAAACCAACAATCTCAAAAGAAAGTGCATGCAAGTGGAAGAATCCTCATGAACCAGGAAAATCAAGAGCTCTTTGCTGCGACTCTAGAACAACACTTTCAGGTGACAAAAAACAACACAGATGTCAAAGAAGATAGTGCAGGAACAAAGTGTTTTTACAACAGTTTGTTGATCCATCTAATCCACAAAGCCTTAGAGGTGTGCAAAATATCTCGACCTAAGAAGATGGTCTCAAACACTTTTCCAACTAATCCTTGGTATGATGAAGAATGCAAGGCTTCTAAAAGGTCTCTTAAGGAGGAGACAAATAGTGAAACCTTGAATAAGTATAAAAATATGATTAAAACTAAAAAGGAGAGTTATTTGGCTACGAGAAGGAATGATTTAATTTCTTCGGGCAAGCACAACCCCAAAGGTTTTTGACGGGAGATACAACAAAAGCCAAAGAAAACATATAATAATATATCAGTTGCACAACGGTTAGATTATGTGAAGCTCCTCTATGCGAGAGATCAAGAGAAAAGTAACCCCCCCATAATCAACTCTACAATCGAGTTATTTTTAGTGGAGGAGGTCAAACGGGGTATAAAAAATTTAGCAGGTGGTAAGGTTGAGGACATCGATGGTTTGCAGGAAGAGTATTTAAAGTGGGGTGTTTATACCTTGGCTCCAATCATTAAAAGGATATTCAACAGGGTCATGCAAGGAAATTTTCCAGTGGAATGGACCATGAACGTGGTTATCCCCTTTACAAAAGTGGAGACATCAATAATCCACTAACTAGAACTCTATTATGGTCAATCCTCTTCTTGGAAAATTGTTTGGGAGCATGTTGGAGCGTAGAATCAATAATTGGGCAGAAAAAGAGGGTAAAGAGCTAAAGGGCAAGTTGGTTTTAGGCCAAGGCACTCTACCATTGATCATTGCATCACTCTTAGGCACTTCATCGAAAAAGTTTGGGATGTCCAGAGCGAGCAGGCCTTTTGTTGCTTTGTTGACTTCAAGAAATCTTTTGGAACTGTCCCAAGAGATAAGCTCTGGAGAAGAATGGAAGAGATCGAAATTCCAAGCGAGTATAGAGCATATGTGCATAAACTTTACAAGAAAGTTAACGCTAAAATTAGAACTAAGGAAGGCTTTTCTGAATGCTTTGGTAGTGACATAGGGGTTAAGCAGGGGTGCCCTCTTTCGCCCCCGCTCTTCAGTATATATATTGATAAGATGGAAGAATGGGCGAACAACACTAGTGGAGAGGGTGTTCAATAGACATGATATGTAGTGAAATTGCTTTTGTATGCATGCGATCTTATTCTAATTGCAAAATATGCTCAGGGTTTGAGAAAGCATTTGAAGGCATTAGGACTCTTCTGTCATGAGGTGTGGATGCAAGTAAACACTAGCAAAACTAAAGTCATGATCTTCTCTTTGAAGCGGAAAAAATAACAAGTTAGCTTTATTTTTTAGGGAAAAGCCTTGGAGTTGGTGGAAGAGTACAAGTACCTAGGAATTGTTTTTCACAACAAGCTCAGTTCGGGGACATGCAGAACTGAAAGGATTCAAGGGGGATGGAGAGCACCTTATCTCCTTCAAAATAGATGCATGACAACATAATTATGGGATTGGAAAACCAAGAACACTCTTTTTGGATTGTTAGTTACTCCGGTTGTCCTCTATGGGTGCGAAGTTTGTGTTGAAGAATCTAGGGAAAAGTAGTGTTGTGATGATTCTCCGTGATTTGATAACAATTTGTGAAGTATTTTTACTTTACTTGTTAGCTTCTTCTTCTTCTTCTTCTTATTAGTGCATGTGCGTGTGCTTCATCAAACTGCTACCAAAACAAAATAACAAGAACACAAAACTTGGCTCTCTGCCAGGGACAAACCATCTCCACTCTTGAGAGGAAAACCCTTGGTAATTTTTCTCTTATTGAAGCTTCTTATTTGAACAACTTCCAAACCCTAGACCCTTGACTAGGATATCTTCCAAGCATGAGTCAAATCCTTCCTCTTTCTACACTGTCACTTTCGGCACATCTTTCGACACTTCTTCCAACACTTTGTCTTCTAGCGCTTTGTCTGCCAATTAGAGTCTTTTTCACCTTAGAGAGATGAGCTCCTTCACTAGGCTTGTGAGCCTTTGGAGGCTTGATCTCTTACCCAAACAAAATACTATTAGCTTGTTGTCATAACCTTGTTATACCTCGCACGTATGATTGTTTCTAGCCCTAGAAACAATCCTTTATACTTCGGTCTCCTTCTTTTATTACTTCGCTTGATGTCCTTATTCCTCGCTAGAGTAGTAGGCTTTTATGGACCTAGATTTAGCCCTAAGAAAGTAGAAATATCCAATTGTGACCTTATTGCTGTTAAGGCTGCAGACTGTCCTTCATTCTCTCGCATGTGTGGCTATGTTTGCTCCAAAAATGGATTCCTTCACTTCACTGTTTTGCCTCCTTATCTCCACTGTCGTCATTACCCTTTTTCTGCCCTTCTCTTTGTCCTTTTTAGCCCTCCTATTGTATGTGGATTTTAGAGAGAGATTGGTGTCCTTTTGAGGAGTGGGCACCCTCTATAAATAGAGGTTTGTCCCTCCTATTCAAGCTGACATGACTGTCATTTAGGCTGATTTGACAAATTGCTCTTTAATTCACTTTTAATCATTATTTTGCTGCTTGTAGTGTTGGAGAAAATGTAACTAGGTTCGGTCTTCATAAAAGAAATTTTGATATTTTTACTTATTCAAGAAAAGAGAATTTATTTTGATATTATTTGTCAATGAGTTTCTTGCTCATTGAAAATAGGTCAAGCACATTTTGAAATGCTTCTAGAGAGTCAAAGTCAAAATGTAATTATGATCAGACCCTTTGAGGGCATGTTACATCATGTATGACATCATACAAGGTCAAGGGAACACCTCCAAGCATCGTCAAATCTTCTCCTAGCATCAACGAAGTCTCAAAGTAGCAAAACGATGAATACAAGTTGAATTAGAGTGCAAACTATAAGTCCGCCTAATGGATAGTCATGTGGCTTGAAGAGGAGGGACATACCTCTATTTGTAGAGGTTGTCCACTCCTCAAAATAATAACACATTCTCTCTGAAACCAACGAGGGTGTGAGGCAGGAAAAGAGGTCAACGAAGGATGAAAAGAAGCCCTCTAGGGCAGCGAAAGAAAGGTGAAAAGAAGTCGAGGATAAGAGGACTGTCTATGGGGTAAGCCTACAGCCACACATGCGAAAGGGATAGGGTCTGCCTACGGCCATAACAGCATAAAAGAACAACTTATCATAGCTCACTGTTTTGGGTGCAAACTAGACCTACAAGGCCCCTCTCTTAAGCGTGAAAGAATGATAAGCAAGTGAAGGATAGAAGGCAAGTTTGACTTGGTTTAAAGAAGAGAATCTCACACACGGACGAAGAAATTAGGGCTACATTACCAGCTACCCTAAGTTTGCTATAGTTCTCAAGAGAAAAGGATTCGGTTACAAGGCTAGAAGGTCATTACTCTAAGATAGAAAGACTCCAACTTTAATGAAGGAAGAAAAGATCAAAGGCCACACTATAACACACAATCTAAGGTGTCTTCAGTTGCCGGAAGATAGAGGTCCATGTGCTAGAAGTTATAGTGCAAAAAGAGGAAAGATTTGACCCATGCTTGGAGGATATACTAGTCAAGGGTATAGGGTTTGGCAGTTGTTCAAATAAGAAGCTTCAATAAGAGAAATCTTACAAAGGGTTTTCCTCTCGAGAGTGAAGAGGGTTTGTCCCTGGAAGAGAGCCAGATTCCATGTTATTTTGTTTCGGTAACAACCTGATGAAGCACACGCATATGCACTAATAATAAGAAGAAGTATAAGCTAATAAGAAAAGTAAAAAGACTTCACAAATTGTTATCAAGTCATAAAGAATCATCACAACCCTACTTTGCCCTAGATTCTCTAACATGTAGACTTCGTTAATGCTAGGAGAGGATTTGACCATGCTTGGAGGTGTTCCCTTGACCTTGTATGATGTCATACATTATGTAACATGCCCTCAAAGGGTCTTATCATAATTACATTTTGATTTTGACTCTCTAGAAGCACTTTAAAATGTGCTTGACCTATTTTCAATGAGAAAGAAACTCATTGACAAATAATACAAAAATAATTTCTCTTTTCTTGAATAAGTACAAATATCAAAATTACATTTATGAAGACTTGGCCTCGTTACATCTCCTTCAACACTCCCTCTTAACTAGGGAGGTATTCATACAATATTACAAGGTGTTTGGCAATTTTCAATCTTGAAGAATTCACATAGGAGAAACCGGATTTGCAATCCATCTGTTATAACATCATATTCAACAACATTATCATAGTGTAAGGCATTGACTAACAACTCCATCTCTTTACGAGACCATGAGCTACAATGATGGTGAGCCAATGATTTATAAACACCTTCATTATTATCTCTCAAGGTACATACCCACCTGGGTGTTCTTCGAGTATGACCTTCTAGGACTATTCTTATCTTGGGTTGAGAGTATCGGTCCTCTTTCCCACTCTTGTCTTGGATGCCCTACACATCCTCAAAG
>APFE030088817.1:77642-106497 GCA_000404065.3 Pinus taeda
TATTGGGTCCTTTAGCTGCTTGATCTTCTTCCTTTCTTGATGTCATGAAGTCTTCGATCAAACTTCTTCTTGGTAGGGTACCATCCATCAATCACTTTCCTTCTTGGCTTGTCATGTCATTGCTTCATGGAAAGTGACTATCAGGTTTGTCATTTTGTCCATGCTTCGGAATACTCTCCTCATGAATGCTTCATAGTACTTGCTAGGTTACATGCTTTGACCTAGCAGCCCATTATGACTTCATTATGATATTGCTTCAACATTGCTTTTTATTTTGTTGGATGGCTTCTTCATCACGACATCTCTGTAGAGTAGAATCAATTATCTTCACCTTTTGTATCTCCAATGCATTCAAAGGTGTCAAGGATCCTTTCTTCTTTTATCAAAGTTGTCCTGCCTTCTTTCAGGAGATGTCTTATCAAGGCATTTTGTCAGATAGTGATCCTTGGTGATTATGGTGTTCTTCATATGCTTGATCTCTTTATTCATTTTCTTCTCCAACCTTAGATAGATAGGTCAACCATCTAATGCTTCTTATGAGAGATTCCTTCATTGCTTTCTTTTTGGACTTGCATTTCTTCTTGCTTCTTAGTCAACAATCTTATGCTCCTTATGTGAGCATATTATTTTGTTGACCTTCATTGCTTTGTGGTACATGCCTTCGAGCATATTCTTGGTGAAAGAGATTCTTTCATGGTTGATCATGTTATAGAACTATACCCATAACTCAATAATATACAAATGATAACATGACTTAAACTTTGATGCATACATACCTCATCTTGATTCTCCTTTGATCATCCTTTGGTGTGGCCCTTCTTGCTTTCATCTTAGCTTGCTTGCATATCATCCTTTTCTTGAATCCATGACAAGGATTCCCAATGAGACACCTGCCTTGGTTCATGAACCTTCTTTTGAATATTCCATCATAGGATCTTAAAGATCCTAGCCTTGCACATGTTTCCTTTCTTTTGATGATGTAGGACTTCTAAGATTCTTATCATGATCAATTTTATTTCATCATATATTTGGTCATATACTAGGTATGCTTCTTCTACATGAATATCTTGAGCTATATTTGTCATCCTCCTATATTCTAGAAGATATTTCTACTTATGCATTTTTGTTCTTATCATAAATGCTACATCTACGTAAGTGTTTAGAACTCTATGTACATTATGTTGCTAGATTTTAGAGGGTGATTCTAGCCATGCAACTTAATTTATTCCTACATGCTCCTATTCTACTCAAAACTTTGAAAGAAGTCTAGAAATAAAGAGTTTGACCTAGTCATAGTAGAGATCCAGAGGATCTTCCTTCTTTTGTTTCTTTCCTTCTTCTTTCACCTCAGTTATGTGAGCTTCTTCCCTCTTCCTTTTGTTATTGTTGTCCTTTTAAGCTTAGGACAATTCCTTTTGTAGTTTCCATATTCTTGGCATTCAAAACATTGGATCTTGGACATGTCTTTGTTGTTTGTTCTTCATGGACCAAACTTGCCAAATTTACCCTTTCTTTTGGCCATGGTAGAAAATGCTTGCTCCTTTGATCCCACATCTTCTTTTGCCTTAAGTCTAGTTTCCTTTGTTCTGCATAGAGACCACATTTCACTGAGAGTGATTGCTTCCTTCTTGGCATATATGCTAGATGTGAAGTTTCCCCAATCCTCAGGTAGAGTATTGAGTACTACAGTTGTCATCTCTCTGTCAGACATGACTTCCCCAAGATCTTGAAGTTGATCTCTCATTTAAGAGATTTTCAGGTAGTAGGGAGCTATTCCTTCCTTTTTTATCTTCATCTTGTACAATTAATTCCTTAGAGATGTTACTTTTCCGGTTGTGGATACCGAGAATAGCTCTACTAGCTTATCATAAATCTCTTTTGATGTCTCAAACTTGGAAACATAGGGAATGAGAGAGTCTTTGATTGATTCTATCAGAATCCTTTGAGCTCTTGTCTCATCCTTATTGTACTTGGCTAAGGCTTGAGTCTGTTCCTTAGCAGGGATAGTGATATTCCCTTTGACATGCTCTAGGAGTTCATTTTCCTTGAGAAGTAGATCAATCTTCTTCTTCCATGCAAGAAAGTTATTGGTACCTACCAATTTATTGCTTTTCTTGCAAAAAGACATTGATGCATATTCAGAGGAGGACATGTACTTACTTGATAGGTTTTGAGATGTAATGGAATTGCTTCCTCCTTGAAGGCTTGGTGGATTGTCTTCCCTGGATCTTGATGCTCTTCAAGTTGCCTTCTTCAAGTGGACTTGCTTGATGACTTGTAGCTTGATGTAGGTCTGCTCCAATCTTCTCTTTTTTGAAGGTGCCTTTATGTAAGGCTCTTCCAGCTTTGTAGACCCTTCTTGTCCTTATAGTGGTTGAGACTTTATAATTGATGTTTCAACTTTGTAGATGCTTCTTTTGATGAGTGTTTTTGAGTTGCCCTTTCCTTGATGTGTCACCTACCCTCTGATACCACGTTGAAGAATCTAGGGAAAAGTAGTGTTGTGATGATTCTCCGTGATTTGATAACAATTTGTGAAGTATTTTTATTTTACTTGTTAGATTCTTTTTATTATTCTTCTTATTAGTGAATATGTGTGTGCTTCATTGAACTGCTACCAAAACAAAATAACAAGAACACGAAGTTTGACTCTCTTCCAGGGACAAACCCTCTCCACTCTTGAGAGGAAAACCCTTGGTAAGTTTTCTCTTATTGAAGCTTCTTATTTGAACAACTTCCAAACCTTAGACCCTTAACTAGGATATCCTCCAAGCATGAGTCAAATCCTTCCTCTTTCTGCATTGTCAATTCCGGCACATCTTCCGCCACTTTGTCTTCCAATTAGAGTCCTTTTCATCTTAGAGAGATGAGCTCCTTCACTAGGCTTGTGAGCCTTTGGAGGCTTGATCTATTACCCAAACAAAATACTATTAGCTTGCTGTCATAACCTTGTTGTACCTCGCACATGTGACTATTTCTAGCCTTAGAAACAATCCTTTATACTTCGGTCTCCTTCTTTTATTACTTCGCTTGATGTCCTTCTTCCTCACTGGAGTAGTAGGCTTTTATGGACCTAGTTTTAGTCCCAAACAAATATAAATATCCAACTGTGACCTTACTATTGTTAGGGCTGCAAATTGTCCTTCATTCTCTCGTACTTGTGGTTGTGTCTGCTCCAAAAATGGCTTCCTTCACTTCGCTGTTTTGCCTCCTTATCTTCGCTATCCTCATTACCCTTTTTCTGCCCTTCTCTTCGTCCTTTTTAGCCCTCCTATTGTGTGCGGATTTCACAGAGAGATTGGTGTCCTTTTGAGGAGTAGACAACCTCTATAAATAGAAGTTTGTCCCTCCTATTCAAGCCGATGTGACTGTCATTTATGTCGACTTGACAAATTTCTCTTTAATTCACTTTTAATCATTATTTTGCTGCTTGTAGACTTCATTAATGCTAGGAGAGGATTTGAACATGCTTGGAGGTGTTCCCTTGACCTTGTATGATGTCATACATGATGTAACATGCCCTCAAAGTGTCTTATCATAATTATATTTTGACTTTGACTCTCTACAAGCACTTCAAAATGTGCTTGACCTAAAATAATATAAAAATAATTTCTCTTTTCTTAAATAAGTACAAATATCAAAATTATATTTATGAAGACCTAGCTTAATTACATTTCCTTCAACTGTTTGGGGGAAGAAACATGTCATACAACAAATGGAGACAGGTAGAAAGAATTCAAAAACACTTAATCACTAGTAACTTTAAAGTCAAATCAATTGTTCCATGTGGGATCTTGTAAGCTGAGGTTGGGTTGTTTTCGATGGAAGCTTTAGCAATCATGCGTTTGTTAACGTATTAAAAAAAGGTGGATGGCATGGAAGAACACCAGTGGCCCAAGTTGATCGTGGCAGAAGAGTTAAAGCATAGGAAGAAAACTTGGAGGACGCAGAATGATAAGTGGATGGGAAAATGGGGAATCAATTGGCAGGACTGTCCTAATTCTAAAGTGGAAATAAAAAATTAGGTACTTGAAAAATTCAGGATTTCCACGTGGGAAAAACAAGTTAGCCTAAAAAAATGATATATGTCAATAATTTCAACCCAACATGGTCGCATAATGAAAAGACCTATTTGAACGCTGCAATTAAGGGAAGGGCTAAGATTTTAATAGTACAGTTAAAGACTGGATCCCATCATCTTAGATGTGAAACAAGTAGATGGGTTGTTCCCAAGGAAGAGTGGGAAGAAAGAACTTGTGTATTTGATGAGGAAGGAGCAGTGGAAATCGAATGACACTTCATCATGGAGTGTCCTGCCTATAAGGACATTCGTAGTGAGGTCAAAAGCAAATTGAAAGTGGATAGTCTTTGTGAACTATGTGTGGAAAAAAAGCTTCACAAGATGAATCACGCCAAGAACGCTGTTATGGAGAGAAACTAAATAATATGAAACTCTATTAGATGGATATCTTGGTCCCTTGGGCCGTTTTGGTGACGTCATAAAAATTCCTCAATTCAATTCATAATTAAGTCATTAATTTTAAAAAAGTTCTAGCGAAACCCACCATCTCGTTGCGCATTTTCGGTGGAGTCCTTGCACGTGGGGGTGCAACGGGAGGGCCTAATTCCACACTCTGCAATTCAGGCATGCGACATGTGTTTAGAATACGAACAAGGCATTTATGCCGAAGGCCACACTACACCCCTGAGGCATTGACTTCGCTCCAAGATTTAGCACTTGTCTATAATGAGACTTTTTGAAAGTCTTTCCAGCGGTTTTTTCCGGTCAAAATCCGGCAGTGATTTATTGGAATCGCAAGTTTGATCGCTAGTTTCTGCACAATCAAAGGGTCCCAGAGGTTTTTCAAGGTGCTGAATCCAAATATGCAGTTAAAAAACCATTTTAACTGCTAAAAATCAAGATTTAACCTCAATTTCTTCCGCCGGATTCCGTCACCGAAATCTCCAAAAAATCGCATTATAGACAACTCCCAAGATTTATTCGCTGCCCGTTGATTCACAATGAATGCAACACCGAGGACCCTCATTGATCGTGCATGTGTCGATTGGAGGTCACGTCGCGTCCCCGACTTGATCGTCTAAAAGGTACAACTTGCACACCATAATTCGTGAGGCTAAGACATTTTTTCAAGTGGCAGAAGTCGGGACCATGGGGACCCACGGTTCACTAGTTGATTCTCCACTGAACTAGTGGTTTAAACGATTGCGGTGGTTACCACTTATCTAGCTTCACCAGTTACATGCAACGATTTGAGTCGAGGTCGTAGGCTCGAGTTTGCATTTGGCGTTGTCAACGATTTTCAAATTCAAAGGAGATTACTAGATCACAAAGACAAGTTTACAACAAGAGAATCAAGGCCTCCAATCGCTTATTTGAAGCCGATTCAAGCGTTATTTGAAACTGAAGACATCCAGTGTGGGAAGCAGAGGTTTGGCAGAGCTCGATTTCTGTGAAGTGAATTAGTCTAAATGATAAGTGTCCAATGCTCCCCAAAGTATTTTAGATTCCGTCAGGCGGAAGAGTGTTCATTCACCAGGCGAAAGAATATTGTTCATTTCACCAGGCAAAAGGTGACTTTGAAGGTCGTTATTTCCTTCTACATAAAACTTTTCCTTTGTGGAAGCAACTCCATACACAGGTAATTCTAGAGAGCAAGCCTATTATTCAGGTCTTCGCAAAGCGCAGCACAAATATCAACTCACAAAAATCTCGGCTCACGGCACAACATAATACAACAAAGGGCTCTTCGCTCCCATTTCAGGTCTTTAGGTTTGGAGAGTGGCCATGGAATTAAGGTTTAGGTTTTTACAAGTGAACTCATCTCATAATAGAAAACAATGGCAAGGAAATCTCAGATTTTGTGGAAACAAATTATTTAGGCAAAGTCAAAATTGCTTCAACAAACAAAATAGGGAAGAGGATTTGGGTAAATGCAAAAAGAATATCTGGGCATTTTAAAGGGCATACTTGTTCGCTTTAAATGGGAACAAATAAGAAGAAAACAATCCTAGAAAAAAACAAATAAGAGAAGCAAAAATAGAAAAGAGTCAACCATTTACAGTCCCACATCTACACCTCTTACTTGGTCATTAGATCTCTATGTCTAGGAACTGATGAAGGCCAAGGAAAGGCTAGAAATTTTGGAAGTCAAAGAACAAGAAAGAGGCCACAAAATTCCAGAGATTACACTTGCAAATCGATGTTTAATGGAAAGTAATAGGATTTTAAAATAACAAGTAACAATGCTACAAGAGGCTTTAGAGACAGGAAAAAAAGAACGAGAAAACATGAAGACAATATGGAAAACCATGAAAGAATCGATGGAAGCAAACAAGGAAGTGATAATATCTAAAGCAACTCAGGTGGATACACAAATATATTAGTAGGTAGTCATTTTCGAGAAAAAAACAAAAGGGAACAAGAGGAAAAACATTCCAAAAGAAATCAAAACCAGAGTTAAGGACACTAATGGTTACACAAGGATGGAGGAAAAAGAAGATGTAAGTGCTCGTAAAGCACAAGAAAGAGAACAAAAAGACATAAAAGATAGGGAAACAAACTTTATTAGAAGAGGAATAAGAGACTATGGAAATAATGAGAGCACTATCAATTTAACAAGAGACTTTTTGAAATAGAAATTACATTGGTGAAAGAAAATTTGCCAAGCAAGGAGGGCGGGAAAGATATGTGAAGAGAGGTCTCGACCCATAAAAGTCATCGTGGCAAGTGTGCAAGACAAACATTATCTCTTACGAAAAAATAAACTTTTGAAAGGCTCACACTTCTTCTTAGATGAATCTCTAACTAGCAACCGACAAGAGGAGAGAAGAGAAGAAGTGGAGAAAATTATAGCAACAAGAAACGAAGGGAAACGAGCATGGTTGTACAATGGTAAGGTGGTTATTGCAATGTTTGGGCCGCATGAAAATGTAGGGAAACAAGCTAGCAGTAAAGAAAACACAGTTAATTCTATAATAGGGAGGAAAACAACAAGATCAACATGGATGAAAAGGGGCGAAGACTCAAATTTGAGTCTTGTGTGCCGAGTAGCGTAGCAATCAAATCCTACCTAGGTCTACCTAAGTATAGTTTTTTGGAACTGCAGAGGTTTCCCTTGGATGAGGGGACGTAGGATAGGGCCTATTTCAGAGGGTAGAGACATAATTTGTCTCACAGAAACTCATGAACATGATGGTTGTAAAACTCTTATGTTTGATGGTTATTTGAAATTAGCAGTTTGGAACAAGGAAACATAAAATGGAAAAGGGTATGGAAGAATATTGGTTTTAGTGAAAGAAAGAGATTGACACATTCAGTTAGTGAAAGAAGATACAAAAAAACAATATTTGTGGTTCAAAATAACAGAGAATGAGAACCACATAAGAATTGCAACATGCTATTTCACACCTCAAGTCTTAAAACTTACAAAAATAAGGGGTTATATAGCAAAGACCCATATGCAACTTTAAAGAAAGATATTTCCGTATATTCTTAGCAGAGAAAAATTCTTTTAGTGGGATATTTCAATGCTAGAACAACAAATGAACAAACTAGTATTTTTTGTTGCAAAGAAGATCAGAATCCTATATGGCTCATTGAAGAGGAGAATCCCCAATGGTTGAGATGTTCAGAAGATGACAGAGTTAGCAATCATTTTAAGAGGAGTTGCTCACACGGTGTGGTTCTTTCAACTTAATTATCTGCAATGGTCTAGATAGATGGAAAAGGTCTGGGAAGTTCACTTGCAACACATACAATGGGGCAAGTGTTTTTGACTATGTTATTTGTTCACAAAGCTTAATAGAAAGGATAGATGAAGTTAAGATTAGAGAGCATATGTGGGAATTAAAATTAGATCATAACCCAATTTGTAAAGAGCTATCTTGGTTAGAAGAAAGACAACATACGAGGAAAACCCAATGTTCTCGATAATCGATATCAAGGGGCAAAATTCTTCTAATACAAGAAAATTACACTATCTTCAAAACAATGTTGAAGAGTTCAATTCAGAAGGGGAAGAGGGTTCCCAAAGTCTCAATAGTCATGAGTTAACAAATATAATTCATAGTGCACTTGAAAAGTGAAAAAGAGCAAAAAATAGGAAATCTAAAACAAATTGTTTTCCTGTAAATGTTTGGTTTGATGAGAAATGCAAAATGGAAAGGAAAACCTTGAAAAAGGTAGGTAAGGAGAAGATGAATGTAAAGTAAGCAGATTTTAAAAAGGAAAAAAGGCGAGTTCATGCAAACAAGGCGAGAAGAGTTAATATATCTAGGAAAGAATAGCCCAAAGATTTTTTGGCAGGAACTTCAACTAAGGAAGAAGCAAATTGATTACAACCAATCAATAGTTTGACTATGCAAGGCAACTCTATGAGAAAGAATCAAAGGATGAGCCTCTTCCCAGGATCAACACAACTACAAATCTTTTCACATTACAAGAAGTGGAGACGAGAATTAAGAAGTTGAAAGCAGGAAAGGCAAAGGACTAGGTTGAACTTCAAGCAAAATATCTAAATTGGGGAATGAACATTCTTGCACCACACATCATGGAAATATTCAACAACGTCATTTGACAAGGATTCCCAAAAGATTGGACAACTAGTCTAGCAATGCCCATTTTTAAAAGTGGAGACATTAATAATCTTTCCAACTATATAACCATTATGATCAATCCTTTGTTTGCAAATATCTTTAGCGACATAGTAGAAAATATAATCAGTAAGTGGGCGAAAGTAGATGAAAAGAGGGAAAAAGGGCCAGTAGATTTTGAGCTGAAACATTCTACAGTAGATCATGGTATCACGTTGAGACACATTATTGAAAATGTTTAGGGGTGGGGGGAAGAAGAAGTATATTGCTACTTTGTTGACTTCAAAAAGGGATTTCAAACATGGTCCCTAGAGATAAGTTGTGGAGTAGATTGGAAGAACTTGAAATTCCTTTGCATTATAGAGCCATTGTCCATAGGCTTTATGAAGAGGTGAAAGCCAAAATTAGAACTTCAACAGGCATTTCAAAAATCTTTAGAAGTGACATCGGAGTCAAGTAATGTTTCCCTTTATCCCCTACTCTTTTTGGTTTATATATTGATAAATTAGAAGAGTGGCTAAATATGCAAGGTGGGGATGGTGTACGGTTGGGGGAGTTTATGATAAAGTTTATTTTATATATTGATAACCTTGTATTGATTGCTCAATCGACCCATTGATTGCAGATGCACCTATATGCCCTTGAGAATCTTTTAAAGCAGTGGGGATGCAAGTCAATACCAGCGAGACCAAAATAAGGATTTTCTCAAAATAAAAAGAAGTAGAGCTAGCATACGTTCTTCTTTGAAGGCAACAGTCTTCAAGAAGTAAAGAATACAAGTACCTTGGGATTGATTTCAACAAAAATCTTAATTGGGAGGACTACAGAAAGAAGAGAATTTTAGGGGGGTGGAAAACATTATGTGCTCTTCAAAACAGATGTAGAGAGGCAGAGTTATGGGATTGGAAAACAATTAAATTGCTTTTTAGACTCCTAGTTTATTCAATGATATTATATGGGTGTGAACTGTGGGCTAGCAACATCCCTATCTCAAAATGGAAGCAAATTGAGAAAATCCAAAAACGCTTGATCATGAGCAAGTTTAAAATAAAAAGTTTGGTTCCTTATCAGATAATGTTGAGTGAAACAAGAACAACTCTCATCAAAGCAATTGCTATGGTGCGTCTCATAAGGTACCTACAAATAATTGAGAAAATGGGAGAAGGTAGATGGCCTAAGGTTAACTTCAATGAAGGAATGAGTGAAAAAAAGAAATCATGGATGAGACAAAAAAAATGGATGCAAAAATGGAATATTTACTTCAATGCATGTCCCACAAATATCAAGGAGTTAAAGAGTTTTGTTATAGAGAAGTTTCGTATGCGTATATGGGGAAAAGAGTTGGGTAGAAAGAGGAAGTGTTATGTTAAGGAATTCCACCCCACTTGTGATCTCCAACAAAAATAGTGCAATGGAGCTAACATTTCATGGAGAGAAAAGATTCTTATTGCTCAATTAAGAACTAACTCGCATCAACTACGGTGCAAAACAGGTTGGTGGAAAAGACCTAAAGAAGTTTGGGAAGAACATGTGTGTACTTTTTGCACTTTTGGGGCAATGGAATCTGAAAAACATTTCATTTTAGAATGTGATGTTTTCAGAGACATCAAAGATAATTACAACAATATGTTAACATCGGTTCCTTGGAATTATCTTTTCACTGAAAACACTGTTAGAAAGTTAGGTAATCTCATCATTAATTTGAATAATAAAAAATTGAATTGCAAAAAATGAAAACTACCCATAAACTATTTATGTTCTCGTGAATGTTATAATTTCTTTCATTCATTCACAATCAATTGCAGATAGAATTTTATTCCTTCAAGTTACAAAATAATTGTAATGACTCATCCCATAAGTGGATTTACGTTAAGAAAGCACCGCTTTATTTGCCATGCTACCTTGGGCTCTCATGGTTATGTGTCTTTTGAACATTGAAAATCTTCCATCAAAATTAATTTAATTTACACTCGCAAACAATTGAGCAACTCGGTTTTATTATAATTTTGTAAGTTTTATAAAATACTTTAACATATTTAATGAATCTCATTTCAGTTATGCCATTGCACTAGTAATTATTTTATGTGAGATAGTGTTATTAAAATAAAATAGGTAATGTTGATTTATTCATTATATAATTATTTTGTGTGAGATTAAATTCACGTAAGGTTTTAGATTCAAATGTTATGAAAAGAAAAGAAAATCATATATTTTTAATAACAATATTGTCATATTTACCTAAAATGTTATTTAGTCTAATTTTTTTTATTAAATATTAAGTTAATATATATAATTTAATTTATCTTACTAAATGTGTATATTTTTTGATATTGACAAGGGCATGTCAATAACATGCATTTATTAAAAAATAGTTGTATAAATGTTATATTATATATGCAGTTTACTATAATCACAATGATATAATCTTATCTATGTTTATATGTGTGTGTAATTTTTCGTTATTTAAATTATATTTTTGAATGCATAAAATAGATACAATACTTTGGAAGTTTCTTTGAAAACCTGGATTATGTAAACTACAAAACTTGAATTTGCAATTTTAACAAATTTTCGCTAGATTTTAGACAAATTAACCTTTAAATATAGTTGAAAAATGACCAAAATGTAAAATAGTTATCTCTATTTTTTCACATTTAGTTGTAACAATATGTTTAATTTACTTTAGCCATTTTAATGGAAGAGAAACCAATTAATAATACAATTATTATTATTTATTTATGGGCAATATTTTTGTCTCAGTGAAATGAATCTTCCACTCACCTTTAACATATTATAATAAAAAATATTAAATCTTTTTAAATGATTTAACTATGTAATATTAAGGACTTAAAATTATAGGTCATTAATATTGACTAAAACTTCCATTATGAGCCAACAACATTGATTCTTTTACAAGTCAAGTTTATTTAACAATCTCTCTTTTACACTTGATTATTGAAAACCCACATGCTCCTCTCCCTATCACCTAGGTCTATGTCAAGACTTTATGGGTACTAATCACTTTTCACAAGAGTGCCTATTTACATGTACTTTACAAATTTCCATTTGCACTCAAACTAACATTGTTTCTTGTAGCACACAATGCACAATCCCAAGTTTAAAATATATTTATTATGTAATAGAATGGACTATCAATAGTAGATACTCCAAACCACCACTATTAACCTAACAATCTTGACTTTTTCACCTTGTTACACAATATTTTGTCACACCTCCTGCACTTCCCTATACTCTGAAGTGCTTGAAACATGACCATTATACAATATACTCATCCATGTATACAACTTAGATCCCTCCTAAGACTTCATTTGGAAAATTCCTTGAGCTTTCTTGAAGAAATAAGTCTTAAAACCATAAAGTGAGAGTCATCACTCTTATGAAGATCAAAACAACGATGGTCGCATGTTGCACTGTGTATGACCCGCAATGGCATCACTTTGTTCCCTTGCATACCCATGATGATCCCAAAAATGTAATTTTCCCAAAGAGGACGGGAAGCTTCGTGATCTAGAAGCTTCCAAAGCAGCGAGATGGAGGTGGTTTCGCATAGATGAGGCCGAATCCTCCTAACTTGACCTATTTGTCTTATCCCTATGAGCTACCTCCTTGAGATGTGGGCCTAATCCTATATTTGTAGAAGTCCTAACTCCCTCTCCCAACCTATAAATTCCTCTTCTCCCATTCCCAAATGGTTGGTCTATGTCCATTTGCACCCCTATGCTGAGCTTGTGCCTAGAGACTATTCATTAGACTTGGAGAAGGAGTGTTTGAAGAGTTCCTTGGCTTGGACTTGGATTACCACTCAAGGAGATCCTTTCAACATCAAGGCTATGGTTGTAAGCTTCCGTTTATTTCCTTAAATAATATACAACTGCTGGTTCATCTTCCCAAAATATATATGTTCATGTATGTATTAGCTCAGCATTCCTTGATCAGTTAAGTAGGTTGTTGTTGGATTTTCTATTGGTTTTGGCATGCTTTGTTGTCTCTTGATCACTTATAGGTACATAAGTGCTGAGAGAAGCAGGAACAAGTCCATGACACAATCGGTTCGAGGCCCTCAACAAAGGAAATCAGAATAGCATCAAAACGAGGTAGGTGATCTCTCTTGTTCTACTTTTCAATGATAACCTAGGAAGATGCCTAGTTGATTGTCACTTCAGTTGCTAGACCCACTCATTGGGCTAGAGGGATCGTCTCTATCCGCAGAAAGGATTTACCTTGTCAACAAAATGGTGACTCCGCTTGGGACCCTATGACCCTTTCCTTCCATTTCTCCAACTTGTTTTTTGATGAGTTTGATAAACCATTCATTTTTAGACTTCATTGCTTGTTTGTAGTGAGTGTCACTTTTTGGTAGATGCCTGAAGGTTTTTAATTTGAGATGTTCTTGAAGATTTTGAGTTTCTTCTTTGTTTTTCTCGACCATCGCGGGTTTGACCCTGATAGTCGCGATGCTATCACGGGTTTGTTAATTATAGTAGTGATGATCGCTACTTCCCTCTTGACAAGTGCAATGATTGTAGAAGATTAAGAATTTTAGGGCCTGTCTTCTTATTTTCAGTTATGTTTGCCTTCTTCCAGTGATTTACCAGTGTGATCTTGGTTGACTCTATCATTGTCTGATTACAATTACCTTTTAACTTGGTTTTGAGTGTGCTTTAGGTTTGATTAGCCTTTTAGGGTTTCTAGGTCTTCTAGGTCAACCTTCGTCCATTTGTTGGTCTTCTCATCAGAGATTTGAGATCAATTACCTGTGCTAAAGAGTCTTTGTGTGTTCAGACATCCTTTGCAGATCAATTTTGGTTCTTATGTCTTGAGTTGTTTTCATTAGTAGATACTATGAAAGTCGCTTAAGCTCCATTTGACAAATAATAGATTACAAATTGATTGTATCAGTTGAATCGAAAGGAAGTGTTTGCTTTGAGGTTTTGTGTTTCAAAAAGTGAAAGTGAAAGCATTTATCTTTTCATAGTTTTCGAAGCATTTTGGATTGCATACAAATCATTAATGTGAAAGAGATTTTCATATTTGTTGGCTTGCTTGCATTCTCTTTTAATTTTGCATTATATTACGTTGGTTGCATTTTGAAAAAGAGAAAGAATCATCATTATATCTTAAGGTAGTTTTGCTTTCAGATTTGTTTTGGCATTGCATTTTGCTTGTCACATGAAAGACTAGATTTCATATTTTGCATTTAGCATTTGAAGATTGTCATGGATGCACTTTTATATTTGGTTGGATGCATGATTTGAGTGATCTTCTTCCCTACATAGATAGCTTCTATCGAATTGAAGGATTTCATTTCATCATCTAGTTTTCATTTCAGGAACAGGTAACATCGTTAAGGCCTTGAACTTGAAACATAATTCCAAGATAAACTTTAAAATCTATCAATCAATCTAAGGAGCATTTGAAACATTAACGTTCATATTTAGTGGTCTAGGCTAGAGATGTGTTCCGATGTCTTTAAAACTTAGTAGTTGTCATTCACTTTAGCATTAGAGAGAACTAGCACGGACTTGTTCTCCCTGTACCATCACATATATAAAGGGAGACCTCGCTAGGTTGCAAACCTTTATCCATAGGAAGCCGAGTCTTTCGCCCTGTAAACGTGATACAATGAACACAACATTTGGGGAAATTTCCTACACGTACGTCAAGTCCTTGGTAGATTTATTTGTTGAAGTGTATATTGCAGTTCACGGTTACTTAGTACTCCTTTTACCTAGATTCATCTAAGAATTCATTTCGATCTTTTTTGACTCTTTAAATTTGAAAATATCATCGAGAAACTTGTCCTTTCATGCTCGCCAAACTATAGAAAGTGACTAGAGTCACCTTTCCGTCATTTTATCGACTCTTAAAAGATGAAAAGGAAATTTTTTTTGTTTCTACAAATAACTTCCCACTATAAACATGTCGAACTCAAGTAGTTACTTCTTGGACCAATATTGAGTAATTCCCTGTTAATTTCAAGATTGTTAAGAGCCTTGAACGAATCTCTTTTCCTTTTTTTCTTTTGAGAGGAATTCATCATGGTTGAACCATTGAGTTCATCTCATAATTTCCCTTCATTGTCTAATACTAAAGGGTCCTCCCAAGGAGTTCATCCAAAACTTCCTCAGCACTTGAGGATCAAGGTTTTGAACTTGGAATTATTCCAGGCATCCAACCTTTGTCTTATCGTCCACCTCCATCAGATTCCTGGTCACCTCAAGAATCTGATCCAGATACCTCTGATAATCCTATTCAGACCCCTGAGAGTCCACAGACTGCTGAGAGTCCGTAGAGGCTTGTTGTCTATTTGTCGAATCTGTTATCTCCTCAATATCCTTACAGTCCTTATAATCAACCTGGTATTCCTTTGGAGTTATCTCCTCGTACATCTCGGTTTCCTCGTCACCAATTGCTTCCATCTATGGAGTCAGAAGGTGAAATCCCAACCTATTCTCTAGGTCATTCGGAAGTTTCCGCTACCCATAATCCTCACATCGATGACAAAAAGGGTATAAATGTCCTCCATAAGGATTTCCTTATACAGGAAGAGTCCCATCTCTCTATTTTCCTGAAACTAGTGGACCCATGTTTCCACACGGTTATACCACCTTAGCTTAATTAGTTTCGCGTACTCCTAGTACCTCGTCATTGTATCAAAATCCCATTTGGTCTTCCAATGATATGCCTACATCAGGTCCATTCATTCCGGACACGACCTCTCAAACTTCTGTACAAAATGCAGTCACCTCAGTTCCTATTCAACCTACCATTCTGTCGCAGCCTGTCTCGTCGTTTCAACCGATCCTTCCAGTTCAACCGACTGTTTCAGGTCAGGTTTCAGTAAGTTCTTCTACCCCTCCATCAAGTGGACAAAATATGCCACCGCCTGGGGGAGAAGATCCGAATACTCCTCTTGTGTCAGGTGAAACCAATGTGAGTGGATTACAAACTCACATGGTTGGAGTTAATCAACCTTATTATGGTGTTATTCCTAACACTGGTGGTCCATCCGAGTCAGGTAACGTCCAATATTAGCAGCCTTATATGGCTTAGACTCCACTCCAATAGGCTTATGTCCCATATGGTTCATAAGCCTTGGTTAATCTGTCTTACATTCCTCAAGCAGGAGCTTATGTCCAGCCTAGTTAATCCACTATTCCTGGTGGATATGACTAGATTCAATTTGGGAACTATCAATACCCTTAGGGTATAACTCAAGGAACTATCTAGCTACCCTTGCAGTGACAAGGACAACCTTTGCAACATCAAGGGAAACCTTAGCAGCAGCAAGAGAAATCTTCGCAACAACAAGGGCAAGCATTGCAACAACAAGGGAAACTGTTACAACAATAGGGGCAACCTTTGTCGCATTCATAGTATCTTTTGCAGCTGCAAGATCAGTTTGTTCAAAAGTCTTCTCAACCTTTGTCTTCGCAAGGCCAACCTTTGCAACAACAAGGTCAACCTTTACAGCAGCAAAGTCAGCCTTTGCAACAACAAGTTCAACCTTGGCAGCAACAAGCTTTATAAAAAGCTTTATATGTGTATCAACAACGTCAGCCTTTTCAAGGCCAAGGTCAACCCTTGCAGCAGTAGGGTCAATCTCCTTACGTCTAGGGTCAACAGGTTCAACAACCTTATAACTCGTATGTCGCATACAATGCTTATCAACAACCTATGGTAGGACAATATCAAGCCTACCCTTGACAAAATCCACCTTACGGTCAAGGTAACCCTCAGTGGGGACAAAATCAGGTCCCCTTTGAACAAAATCCTCCAATGTGGAGGAAAAATCCTTACCAGCAAGGCTAGACTCTGCAATTTGGGTCTCCTCAAAGGCCCTATATGCCATTTAACATGCAATTTCCTTTCTTGGCTACGTTGGATTTGCCTGATGTCTCGAGGCTCACGAATGATCCCATTCTTCATTCACCTCACTGGCCTCCAGTTCCAATGAAAATTCCAAGCGATTTCCCCAAATTCGAGGGAAAATCTAAGGAGGACCCACAAGCCCATGTGATGACATATCACCTATGGTGCTCCTCCAATTCATATGTTGATGATTCTATTTGTCTTTGACTCTTTCAAATAAATCTCACAAGTCCTGCCACTAAATGGTATATCGAGTTGCCTCGAGGTACCTACGGTGACTTCAAATCTCTGGCTATGGATTTCCTCACTCATTTCCAATTGCCGGTTCGATATGAAACTAGCACTCATCTTCTTACATCCCTTAAGCAAGACATCGTGACCCACATTTTCGATCATATCCATGAATGGAGATGTCAGCGTCACCTCATCAAATTTGAGATCTCTGATGAGTTTTTGACATAATGGTTCACAAAATCATTGGTCGGCAAAATTGCTAAGGACATAGCTATCGGTGGATGTGTTACTAAAGAGCAAGCTATTGCCCATGCCTAGTATTTAGACTTGGTCTATTCGTAATCTGGCACATTGTACGAGATGTTACCTCATGCTCCGAGACCATAGCATCAAAGTCTCTTGATACACCACCTGTTGATGGTGTGATTGGTTCTGTGTCTTAGACTTTTGCGAAGGCTTCTTCAAAGTAGAAATCTGTCTCGAGCGCTGGTTCCAATACTCCCTGAAAAACTTCATCCAATCCTGGTAAAACCTCTGAGGTACATGCTGTTCAATCTACCGAAGTAAATAAGGCCTCTAAAGGTAAAAAGAAGGGAAAATGTAAGGCCAAAGCCGATGCCACAAAACATGACCCTCCTAAATCATCTGTTGATGATGCCTCTAAAAGAAAGCCGAAATATCCTTGCCTCATCTATGAGGAGGATCATTACACCAAGGATTGTCCCCGACATTATGAATTTAATCGCTTGTTGAAAGGGACTCTGGATGTCTTAAAAGAATCTTTTCCATCTCAGCAGACGCAGTTGGTAGACCAACCTCAGTCCTCTACTTCCTCAGGTTCCCAAGCGTTCATGATGCAAGGTTCATCACCTATCTCAATTGCTACTCGAACTAAGGAATATCAAACCACGCCTAAGCAGACCATGGAGAAAGAAGTTACCGATATTCCTTCTACTTCCACACTGTCCAGTTCTGGTCCGCTCCATATCGAGCACCCTAACTGTGAGTTCGTCATTCGACCACCTCCCAAAGGCGTTCTTTTGAAATCATCTTTTAATTTGAATGCTTGAGCTGTGCAACATTACAATAATGTTGAGGATTTCGCTCAGGCACATTTGACGATGTCTACCTTGGAGGTTCTCCAATCCTGTCCAACGCAGCAGAAGTCACCGTTGTCTACTATAGGTGTGATTGATCTTCTGATTCGAGTCTGATTACCTTCGATCTTGAAAATCACGTGCCTCGTCTTCCTCGTTAGATTGCATTGCTGATACAGGTTCTTATCAAAGGAAAGATGATTCATCAGACGATTATTGATGAAGGTGCTTCTACCTGCATCATGTTTGTTTTGTGTTGGACGGACATTGGCTCTCTTACTCTTAACCAATGCCCAAACACCTTGGAAGTCTTTGACGACAGAGGTTCACATCCATACTGTATTCTCACGAACTTGCCAATTACATTAGAAGGAAATATTGTTAAATTAGATGTATAAGTTGTAGATGCGAATCTCAACTACAACCTTCTTCTCAGGCGAAGCTGGACCCACACTATGTTTTGTGTGGTGTCTTCTTTGTTTTGCATGCTTCTTTTTCCTCATGAAGGAAAAATTGTCACTGTTGATCAAATGTCCTTCTTTTATTCTGGTTCATCGAACGACAACGTTCCTTACGTGGGAAATACTGAGATTCCTTATGAGAGCATGGGGGCAGGTCTCTTCAAAGACTCTGCTTTAATGGGTACTTTTACTCTCCCACCTCCGAATCTTCATTCAGTCAATATGATCTCGGTCTCTATGTCTCCTTGGATTATCCATACCACATATCAAATTGATTTATTTGGCGATGCTATGTCTTTAAGTCCATTGGAGCAAAATTATTAAGAAATTGTCTTGGCTTAGATGGCCGCTTTAGAAAGTCATACTGTTTTCAGTATGAACTTGGACACTTATGTGCCATCTCCTTGGCTTGGTTCTTGGGATTATCCAGATCCTTTGAATGAGACATTCCCCACCGACGAGAGTATCGGTGAGGTCATGTCTCTAGATGAAACTCCATGGAACGATCTACATCATTGTTCTTCATTTCTTCCTAGCCTTGATGAGATGCCTCCCTATCTTGAAGCGCCCGTTTCTCATTATCCCACACCACCATTTTAGACACCTATCCTGGTGCATGGAGTCTTGTTGGAGAGTAATATGGGAAACATCACTGCTACTATGCCTTTTTACATTTCCATTAAACCTGGAATTGTTGAAAACATTCATATCGGGATTTCCTGTTCTCTAGATGAGATCAGGATTTACACTCAACCTTTTAAAGAGTTTCGAGATGTCTTCGCCTAGTCATATGAGGAAATGCCTAGTATTGACCGAGCAATAATGGTGCATGAGATTTTGACTTATCCTGGTGCTAATCCCATTAGACAATGGCTTCGCCCTGTGCACCCATGAAAGGCTGCTGCTATCAAAGCAGAAGTAGAGAAGCTTTTAAAAGCAAGTTTAATTTATCCTATCCCATTGACGGATTGGGTGTCCAATATTGTCCCTGTTGCCAAAAAGTAGGGCAAGATACGTGTTTGTGTTTATTACCATGATACCAATCGCGCATGTCCTAAGGAAAATTATCACACTCCATTTATCGATCAAATCATCGAAAAATGCTTTAGGAGTGAGATTTTCTTGTTCATGGATGGTTTTTCTGGCTATAACCAGATTAACATTTCACCTGCCGATCAACATAAAATGACCTTTATCTGTCCCTGGGTTCTTTCTCTTACAAAAATCTTCCTTTCAGTTTGAAGAACGTTGGTGCTACCTTCCAACGAGAAATACCTTATGCATTTCACGACATTCGACACAGTGTTCAACCATACCTCGACGACTTCCCAGCTCATTTTTCTAAGCATCATGACCATCCAGATCACTTAAGGTCTATCTTTTTACTATATCAACATTATAATATCCATCTCAATCCACGCAAATGTGTGTTTTGTGTTGATTCTAGCCGACTCTTGGGTTTTTTGGTGTCTCGCGAAGGTATCTGGATCGATCCTTTGAAAGTTGAGGCCATTGTCAATTTACACCCCCCCCCACCCCCCCTCTACATCATTGCCACAATTGTAGAGCCTGTAGGGAAAGGCTAATTTTCTTCATCGATTTGTCCCTAATTATGTCGAACTTGCCAAGGGTTTTACTCAATTACTTCAAAAAGGGATCCCTTTTATTTGGGATGAAGTTTCCCAGAAATCTTTCGATGCTTTAAAGCACACGCTTATCAGTACTCCTTTATTGCATCCCCCCAATTATCGTCGTGATTAATTCCTATACTTGGCTGCAACTAATACCACTATTTCTATGGTGTTAGTTTAGGACGACGATGATGGAAACAAGCATGTTGTTTATTATTTCAGCTGAAATATTCTCGATACTGTGTCTCGATATGCCCATGTTGAGAAACTTGCCTTGGCGGCAGTTCATGCTGTCCAAAGATTTTGACACTATATCCTCTTACGGAAAACCACAGTGATTTTTGATTGCAACCCCATGACATATATACTGACTTGTCAGTTACTGGCTCCAAATGGATCATAATCCTACAGGAGTTTGATTTGGAATTCACTGTTGCCAAATCAAAGAAATCACTTGTCTTTGTTGAGTTGATTTGTGATCTTTCGTCTACAAGCACTTCAACTGATTTTACTGTGTAGATACCCGATGAAACTCTCTTTCTAATGAACACTCTTGAACCATAGTATGGAGATATTATTTTTTATCTTCAAACCCAAAATTTCCGATCTGAGTTGTCCCGATTTCACCAACGCCGCATTCGGCATTAGTCCCAACCCTATCGGATCCTTAGTGATACATTGTATTCGGTCAGTGTGGACTCTGTTTTTTGCAGGTGTCTCACCCTTGAAGAGGCTGAGTGGGTATTAAATGATTACCACTCTAGTGCCTGTAGTGGTCATATGTCTAGACATGCCACTTCTCAGAAAATCCTCCGCGTCGGTTATTTCTGGCCTTGTATATTTAAATATTGCTTCTAGCTATCCAAAAATGCCATGAATGCCAGATTTTCAACTGTAAGCAACATGCCCCACTTGCACCCCTACAACTAGTAATTGTCGTTGGCCCATTTGCCAAATGGGGCATTGATTTCACGACATGTAACTCTTGCTCGACTGGGGGGCATGGTTATATAATCGTCACCATCGACGATTTTACTAAATGGCCAGAGGGAATGCCTACATACAATGCTAACGATATTATTGCTTCTTAGTTCCTTTTTAACCACGTCATAACACGTTTTGGTGTTCCTCAAGCTATTGTGACTAATCATGGATCACATTTTTGTCAGCACATGATGGCAGAGTTGACTGCTCAGTTGGGCCTTCGACATGATAGCTCAACTCCTTATTATCCATAGGCCAGTGGTCAGGTTGAAGCAGTTAATAAATTTTTGATTAATATGCTTCAACGTACCATTGAGAAGCACAAAAAGGATTGGCATTTGATGCTATTCTTAGCTCTTTGGGCTTACAGAATATCTGCTAAGATGACCACTGGATTCACTCCATTCCAGCTGGTATATGGTTTAGAGGCAACTCTTCCAATCGAATGTGAAATCCCCTCGCTTAAGCTAGCTATCGAACTTCTTCCAAATATCTCGCTTGAAGAGGAGTGACTGCTGTATCTTGAAAGGCTTGACAAGACTTGTCACATTGCTACAACGGTCATCGAAGCTCAAAAGAAACGAGTCAAAGCTCATTTTGACCAAACTGTTTCTCCTTACACTTTTGTTGAAGGCAACTTGGTCCTTCTTTACGATCAACACAACGATAAATTGGGAGCAGGAAAGTTCGAACCCATGTGGCACGAGCCCTACATCGTCAAGTGTGTCTTACAAAAAGGTGCCTATGAGCTTGTTATTATGACGAAAATGCATTGTAACAACCCTGTAATGGGTTGTGTCTAAAGAAATATTATGCATGAAATTCATGTAATAACTTTTGTACATTAGTGTGTTAATTCATTAGTGTACGCTTTTGATTTTTTGGTGTGTTTTTTTGCTTTGCAGACATGTGTTTTTCTGCTTACCTTGTGTTCCACTCGATTTGCAGATGTCGTCAAGCCATGACATTGGTTTTGCTGATGGTGCTTGTCGTACCACACTAAATCTGTCTTCCACAACATGGATACTCTATGACCCTAATGGCGAGATGATTAACTTACAAGGTACTTTCCTTGGTTGAACAACCAATAATATTGATGAATACAACATAGTTATTGAACTCTTGTCAGAAGCAGTTGCTCTTGGCATTAGGGATTTAGTTGTCAAGCTAGATTCACAGTTTGTTGTGTTACAATTAAACAATCATTACTGAGTGAGAAATCCACAAATATTGCATATGTATCTAAGTGTTAGATTGCTAGAAATAAATTTTGATTTCATTACATATCAACATATTCCACGTAATTTAAATACATTAACATATGCATTGGAAATTTTTTTTCTTGATAGGCATTTGCGTCATTTGTAAAACTGATCATGTTATGGGCACATAAGTAGGAAATAAAACACACAGATATATATATATATATCTTTCTTGTCAGAGCGTTTACATAAAAATATAAAAAAACAGAGTGTTCTGAGACACTCGGCTTTCAAAGCCTACAAAATGTGTAATATGACTAGATAAACTATCAACCTGCACAGTGCTCATGATAGCACGAGACCGCTCTGACCACTCGGCCTAACAGCTGACGCAGTATCGCAGAGACTCCCACTGTGTGTCTCTGCTAACGTAGTGGAACATCATCAATAGTGGCATACTCTGGGACTCCACGAGTTATTTCCTCCAGATTGCGCTCCATTTCAGCTAAAGGGTCTGCCCCTTCTTCATATTCTGCGCCCACTATCTGATGTGAAACTTGTTGTGCTATTGGCGACATGCCTGGTGGTCTCTTTGGTCCCACATCTGCACATTTATCACAAATTGAGTTTCAATTTACACTTTTTACAAAAAATCATAAAACTTAAAAAAATCCAAAAAAACAAGTTTTTACTTGCATCAGTCTACTCTTCCCCTAGTGGCAGAGGTAGATCTGGATCCCACTTGAAATCCGTGCCAGCATAAGCATAGTCTTGCACCACGATTAGTTTGCATTATAGCCAAACGAAAAATTGTGGCAGGTAATGCATGTGCTGACCTGTTCCTCCTCAAGGCACAAGTTGACTCTATCGCACGAGTCTCGGATCTTGGGGGGCAGGATCTGGTACCTTTTCCCACTGATACCAAAATAGGGGCACTCACTCTGAAAAGAAGGTCACCAATATAGAACTGAACTCGAATTGCTTCAAGTGTCCATGCTTCCCCTTGGTCAGTTGTCATTTCATGTTTTCCAAAAGGCCTCCACACTAGTTGAATATGGTGGGGGCAAAACATGCGATAGCATATTGGAACTGGGATTTTGAAGCCTCGTGCAAGGCTTGCGTGCCGGCTACATGCGCTATACTGAACAAAATCATTCTCAAAATGAGGTTGTTGGTTATTGTCACTATCTTCACCTTACCTCCATTGGTCATTTCGGCACTGGGAAAATGCCTCTGAACTAGAGTCCTTGTACTCTCACCTCCTTGGTGATATCCAAAGAGTTGGACCGCTTCCCCTCGTCAGGACAATCTCGTGATGAAGTAGATATCCATCTCCTCAAGTTTTAGTTCTTGGCCTTTTATGATGAAGATCTCTCAATCTACATCTTAGAGGCTGATCAGATAGGGCAAAAATTCCATCTGAGCCCTTAACCCTGTAGTCCTGAAGAATTTTTACAACCTGCAATTCCTTAGAGCATTTATGCATTCAGGATCCTGAGCTTTATAGAAGTCTTCGGCCTCATGGCCTCTTTCTTTCCACTCCAAGACCATGATCTCCTGCAAAACACCATTTGACACTTATTAATGCCTTTTTCATGGATCAAAATCATCAAATTTTGCTTAAGAAGAGAGTTTTCTTTTCTAAAAATCCTCCTCGGCGCCTTCGCGACTTTTTTTACAAACAGTGCGATGGCATCGCACGAGCCTTTGGGCTCAAGCGCGATCATCACGGGTTCAATGACCATACCCATGATGGTCGCCCGCGCTCTTATTTGTCGTAGACGGTTCGTGAAACAATACCCTAGATCTCCCACAACAGCCACTGGAAAATCAAGAGAATTAGGGCACAAAATGCACTTTCTGAGCTTACTTCGGTAAAATGGTAAAAAATAAAATTAGTTTTGACTATTTATAAGTTTTGAAAGTCATTTTTGTTGATAGTTTCGTAGTATTTTAATATTTTCTCTCGATATCAGGGATGGGTGTGTTTCTTCTGCAGTTACAGGTACCTTCAAAGTGGACAATATCATTATTGACCGATTCTTGTGAGTTTATTTTATCTCTTTTTCAGATTCATTAAATAAATGAAAAAGGAACCCCCCTGGAGTCATCTTTGAGCTCTTTTCTGACTCTCGAAAATTGAAAAGATTGCCAAGTACTTGTCGTTTTGAACTCGTTAAAGTAAATGAATCGACGTCATCTTAGTATACATTTACCCCTTTTTCGGGCTGAGATTGAGTATTTACAAAAAAGGTACACCTTGGTTGACATGGTGAAGAGGTTTCCTCAGATATTGTTTTCTACCTTTTCGGATTCAAGGGAAAAATTACGAAAGGGGACATGATGGAGTTTTCTTTTTCGTCTCTTTTTCAAACTCTCTAAATGTGAACAAGATACCAAGTTATTCTTACGTTGAACTCGTTAAAAATCTACGACGAAAGACTCGTCACCATGATGAGACCGAGCTTCTCCTTCCTAGGGCTCGTAAAAGTTACTAGGAAGGAGTCATTCGAAGAATGAACTTACATAACATGCATATGCTATGCCCTTCAAGCTTGTGATAAAAATAATTGGGGTACTCACTAGAAATAGTGGGGGAAAAATGAAGATGAGACATCCTTTGTATAGGCACCATGTCGCTCTTGAACATGACACTCTTCTGCTCTTGTGTTGGGTTTGGGATATCCTCATTCAGTCACTTGTCCTTCTGGGTTTGGGTGATCCATTTTTCCTCTCAATTGACTATTCCATTCTGTCATCATGACCTTTAGTCCTATGTCGAGTCAAATGTTGCCATACTCCGAAGTTGTGTCGCCGATGTTCAAGAGAAGTCCAATCTGCAGGTATTTACCTATACATTATTTGAGTCGTTGTTACAGTCTTGACAATTATTCCACTTTATTCCTTGTTTCATGTCGATTACGGGGGATTCATCATTGCCCTCCTTTGACGAGTCACTTCCTGTCAACTTCAGCTTATTATCCATGATGATGAATTAGAAACCCCCTTTCAGTATATTAGAGCCAGCATGCCCTAATGGCCAGTTCTTCGCATTCGACGACAGGTCTTCATCATTGGATTTCGATTGGGTGATTCCACGAGTGTTCGACCTCAGCTTCACTATCACATTCATGGATTGTATTGTTGTACCTTGAGAGCCATTGTCATTAATGATGGTTTCTCTCATACCTGTTAGCGGTCCACATCATTGGCCGGTAATTCGGTGGTTTTCTAGGATGTTCGAATTCAAAAACTTTATTCGCATGTTAGATTTTGTACATTGATTGGGTCGGAATGGAGTGCAGGACCCTGAGTCTTGTCTATTATGACTCAGGTTGCATGGAGTTATATGTCATTCATGATTTTACACATGTTTCTACTATACAGATGGTTGTGACCATACCGTGGGACATTATATTTATAATGATCCTCATTATTTGGATGGCTGCACCCATACCACAGATCCTTTCATATAGTCTTCATCATCCAGATGGCTACATCCATGCTATAGATTCATTTCTTGATCTCAGATATGTATATGTATATGCGTCCTTGATTTGCACGTCTCCTGACAGTGCGTGTTCTCATCCTTGCAAGAGCTCATAAAACATCTCAGCCATCACTCCTCATTCTGCCTTTATGCTTTAGGGGGGATCTGTTACATAATATTTTGTCACACCTCCTGCACTTCCCTGTGATATAATCTGAAGTGCCTGAAACATGACCATTATATAGTATAATCACCCATGTATACAACTCAGATCCCTCCTAAGACTTCATTTGTAAAATGCCTTGAGCTTTCCTGAAGAAATAACTCTTAAAATCCTAAAATGAGAGTCATCGCTCTTATGAAGCTCAAAGAAATGATGGTTGTATGCTGCATTGTGTATGACCCATGATGGCATCCCTCTGTTCCCTTGCATACTCACGATGATCCAAAAAAGGTAATTTTCCCAAGGAGGATGAGAAGCTTTGTGATCTAGAAGCTTTCAAAGTGACAAGCTGGAGGTGGTTTCATATAGATGAGGCCGAATCTTCCTAACTTGACCTCTTTGTCTTATCCCTATGAGCTACCTCCTTGAGATTTGGGCCTAATCCTATCTTTGGAGAAGTCCTAACTCCCTCTCCCAGCCTATAAATTCTTCTTCTCCCATTCCCAAATGGTTGGTCTATGTCCATTTGCACCCCTATGCTGAGCTTGTGCCTAGAGGTTATTCATTAGACTTGGAGGAGTGTTTGGAGAGTTTCTTAGCTTGGACTTAGATTGCCACTCAAGGAGAGCCTTTCAACATCAAGGCTATGGTTGTAAGCTTCCCTTTATTTATTTAAATAATATACAACTGTTGGTTCGTCTTCCTAAAATATATATGCTCATGTATATATTAGCTTGGCATTCCTTGATCAGTTAAGTAGGTTGTTTTTGGATTTTCTATTGTCTTTGGCATGCTTTGTTGTCTCTTGATCACTTGTGCAAGTACATAAGCGCTGAGAGAAGCAGGAACAAGTCTGTGACACAAGCGGTTCGAGGCCCTCAACAAAAGAAATCAGAATAGCATCAGAACGAGGTAGGTCATCTCTCTTGTTCTACTTTTCAATTATAACCTAGGAAGATGTCTAGTTGATTGTCACTTCAATTGCTAGAACCACTCATTAGGCTAGAGGGATTGTCTCTGTCCGCAGAGAGGATTTTCCTTGTCAATGCACTTAGTCAAAAAATTTAAATAAAAATGATTGCCACATTACTTATTTACTTAAATGTTTTTTGCATACTCTTCATGTTTTCCATATTATAATAATTGCAATGATTTGTATTCTTATTATCTATATTATAATAGTTGTAGTTATTTTCACTATTGATGTCCATAAATTGTAAAATAATTCTTAATTACATTTATTTTCACCATATGTCTACTAGTCGCAAAGGAATTTCAAAATATGTTAAAATTCTCACATAGTTTCAAATGTTAATAACCATAAATTTTCTATATTTCTATAATTTTAATAAAATCCATTTATTTCTCTATTGATTTGGAGATAATAAAATTTTAAAAAGTGTTTTAAATACTAATTTCTTTTATATATATATTATATATATATATATTATATATATTTATATATATATATATTTATATTAACTTTTTCCATTTGATAATTTTTGTTATGATTACTTTTGAGTAGAGGTCGTCTCCTCAATATTTGTAAATTAGAATCATTTTGAAATATGTGCATTGGTTGAGATTGACATAAGAAATTGGGCTCAGGAGCTGCGGGATCCACATGGTTTGCATTGCATGTAAACTTCCAACCTAATGAATAGATTTTTAGTTTCCATTTGTTGAAAATGTTCATGTGGATATGCAAACATATTGTGCGCTTTTGAGTTTAGGTTTTTGTGATACTGATAGCTTTGAATTGATTCTTCCAGATCTACCACAACTTATTTGAGTTGACATATTGAACCAACAAGTGTAGCCTATCCTTGACACAAAAGTAATAAATTAAATAAATAAGTGAAAAATATCATGTAAGATCAAAAGTCAAATCAATAATCACAAGAAAAAATTATATATATAAAAAATATTAATTAATTACTTAAAAATAAAATTTTCAAATTAAATCAAACTAAACTACAACATATTAATATAAAGAAATTGAATAATTATGAACAATGAAATAAACTATTATTATAATATACTATTCATTAATCCTAAACTATAAGTCCAAAGAATAATTTAATTGGCCTTATATAAAATTTAATAATAAATAATAATGTTAAAATAAGATAAATAAATTAAATCATGAATAAATAATAATTTAAAAAAGAATTAAATGCGATTTATATAAAAATTCCGATTACTCTAATTTATAAATAAATATTTTTTTCGATGATATTTTTTTGCGTTAATTTTTATACTAAAATTTGGATATCATTTAAAAAATTACGAGTTTCAATGGTTTAATCTTAATAAAATTAAGAATTGCGCTCAAAGGTTTTTTTTGATGAATTTATTTACGCATTCAAAAATGTATTTTAAACATAAAAAAATCACAATCTTACTTGAAATTGTGAAAAAAACTTTCATCTCTAAATTAGACTATGGATATATAAAATATTACATATAACTATAATATAATATAATAATTATATATTAATATTTCATATATTCTATTCATTTTATATATATATAATTAAAAAGTAAAATAAAATAAAATGAAGATGTGAATAAGAATAAATAAGATATATACAATGTAATCCAAATAAAGCTATAAAAATTTATAATAAATGATATATTATATTGAATATAAAAAATAAAATTATAACAATAAAGTGAGCCAAATTAATTTATAAACCAACCTGTTAATTAGAAAAAGAACTATGAAGTAAAATTAAGAGTGCTATGAAAAATATAATGAAACCCTACGTATGTCTAAAGGAAATTATATATATATCTTTTTGAAGGCATCACATTTTTTTAAATATTAGTTTACTTTTGATTAATCTTAAAATCTCTAAAATATCTCTAAAACTAAAAGGTATTTGGACATTTTTTCTTGTAAGCTTTTTTCTCTCCATATCTTTGTTGCTAGTGATATCTCTCTTTCCTTATGGGTGAGGATTGATGGCTGCTCAACTCTTAAAGCCATTCGGTTTGAGGATCTATTTAGAAGAAGAAAATCTAAGAAATTCTCAAAACTTATGGAGTATTCTTCTCACTTTCTCTATTCACGTGTTTCTCAAA
>APFE030088817.1:110221-167965 GCA_000404065.3 Pinus taeda
GAAAAAATTTATATTATTTCCTTACTATTAAAATATGGATAGGGTTTCATTATGTTTTTTTCTAGCTCTCTTAATTTTAATTTGCAGTTCTTTGTATCATTAGGTAAGGATTTCGTTTATAGATAAATTTGGTCGACTTTATTGTTATAATATTACATTTTAATATAACTTTGATTTATTAAGGTCCTTAAAATTGTCTTCATCTTCATATTGCTTTTTTGTAAACTCCCACTTCTCTATGAAGTCACGCATCTCATCCTAGTATATACATCCTCCTAATCCTGCTTTTTATGTAGTGTCAAAGTAAAATGAATAATTTGGTTTATGTTCTTTACTATGCTCCTTGTCCTCTGGGTCTTCTATCTTTAACTATTTTCCCTTTTGTTTGGGCTCCAGAGCTTTGAATTGCTTATCTTTTCCTCCTCTTTTGGGTGGCATTGTTTCTACAAAGATAAAATTCAAAATTCAAAAACCTATTTTTAAATTTAAACAAAATTTTTAGATATTGGTATAGAGAAGGAAAAAATAATAACTTACTAGGGAATATTATAATCAATAATTGAACTAGGAAAAACTTTCAGTTTAAGAAACTAAGAATTATAAACAACTAGTATGCAAAAGAAACAAGGAATATATTGACAAGAAGTGGAAATGAGTAACTTGTTATTATGGAAAGATATTGAATTGACGTGTAAAAGATTTCATTCAAGACTCATGCAGTGCATTCACGAGAAAATTTAAATTCGTTTGTGTTGTCTATTAAACTTAGTATAACAGTTAAATCAACATTTAAACCCCTTTTATCACATGTGGTAAGTGTAGGGATATATAGCATTTAGATGTGTCTGGGGAAACAATAAAGGTTGTTATTTATTTAACCTGGATTCAGACATGTGAATATGAAGAACTTTGCACCTAGTATCTAGGAGTTTTTAAAACATGCCAATGATACCTTTTAAGCTTTTGGACAAAACTAGATATAAAAGAATATGTGAATGGAACAAATCTAGAATCCAGTCATTTGGGAGAGGAATAAATGGTTCCATTGAGTTTTTCTCAGATATAGATATGTTATAGTGAAAAGAAAAATAAATCAAAATGTAGAAAAGATGGCGTATTTGTAGAAAATACATGAAATTATGCAACTATTGATATGAACAATACGAAACTAATTTATTTTCATATAGACACAATTTCTCTACTTATTTTGCAGCGAAATAGGAACATAAATAAATGCACAATCACACAATTCAAAAACACAATTTTTCTAGGGAACCCAACTAGGAAAACCCCTCTGCTTGATTTAGAATTTTATTGATAAAAGAATGAACAATATATCTGTAACAATTTTTTTTGTTTTTGTTTTTGTTTCAATAGATAATACAATGATACCCCTACTTGAACTAAGCTTTAAATAATCTGCAAGACCCCTGATCTGCTTGCCTTCTTTCCTTGCCTAAATGAGCCTGAAATCCTTGCACAAATCCTGGAAATAACCTCTTATTTCCAAGCGCATGAGGAACTCTTGTTTGTTAGGAATTTCCTCCTATTTCCTAGTGCAATCCCAAGGCAATTATTCCCTCTATCAGCTCGCATAAGCCTCCCACTTGAATCACTCTCTCACAAGCTCACACACAAAACTCATGCTCAAGAATGAATACAATTGTGCCTTCATTCCCCCTTATAAGCAGTTTGAATGGCTAAATTTGGAAAATTAAATTTTAGGAAATTTATTTTGTGATTGATTAGTTAACTATGTTGAACTAACTCATGGAACGCATCTCATCTCAATTATAGAACTTGAGATCTAGTCACTTGACCTTTTCCCAAATTAACTCGCACTAGAAGGCAATAAACTTAGCCTTCCATTTTTGCACATTAGTTAACTACTTGATAACTCATCCTAAATTTTAGGAAAGAATCCTAAATTATAGGAATTTGTCCTAACTTATAGGGAAGTCGAGCATGTCAATGAGAAACTCGTTGAGGTCCCTTTGATTAAGGCAAAAATCAATGAACCTTTCTTACTACTATTTTCAACACCCTCTTATTGAGGAATGTGCTTCTGGAAGAACCTCATCCACCTATATCTTTCTCTGACACTACCACATTCTTCGCTACTGCAACTACTCCATTTTAACTAGAATACTTCCCCGCTTTCTTCTGTGGAACTTGATTTTAATATATGTTCTTTCTCACCATGTTCTACGATTCCATCACTTCAGTCATAAGTGTCATTCTCCAAATTGAAGGAGCTTCTCTTAAAAAAAATTATGATCTCTATTCTCCAATAAAAAAATTGATCTCCTAAGTGATGGTATTTATTATGTTCACAACTATGATACCATGTAGAAAATCCATGAAATTTTGAAACTTCTAATATGAACAATATGAAACTAATTTCTTTTCATATAGACACATAATTTCTCTACTTATTTTGTAGTAGAATATGAACAAAAATAAATACACAATCACACAATTCAACAACACAACTTTTTTAGGGAACCCAAATGGGAAAACCCTCTGCTTGATTGAAAATTTTATTGATAGAAGAATGATAAATAGATCTCTTACAAAAAAACTTTGTTTCAATAGAGAATACAATGATCTCCTTGTTTGAACTAAGCTTGAAACAATCTGTGAGACCCCTGATCTACTTGCCTTCTTGCCTTGCCTAAATGAGCCCAAAATACTTGCACAAATCCTAGAAATAACCTCCTATTTCATAGTGCATGAGAAACTCCTATTTATTAGGAATTTCCTTCTATTTCTTAGTGCATTCTTAAGGAAATTCTTCCCTCTATAAACTCGCACAAGCTTCCTGCTTGAATCGCTCTCTAACAAGCTCACACACAAAACTCGTGCTAAAGAATGAATACAATTGTGCCTATGTTCCTACTTACAAGTAATTCAAATGGCTAAATTTGGAAAAATATATTTTAGGAAATTGATTTTGTGACTTATAAGTTAATTGAGTTGAACTAACTCATGCTACTCGTCTCATCTCAATTCTAGAACTTTATATTAGGTCACTTGTCCTTTTCCCAAATTAACTCGCACTAGAAGACAATAAACTTGGCCTTCCACTTTTTCGCTTTAGTTAATTGCTTCATAACTCGTCCTAAATTTTAGGAATGAATCCTAAATTATAGGAATTTGTCCTAACTTATAAGGAAGTCAAGCATGTCAAGGAGAAATTAGTTTAGGTCCCTTTGATTAAATATCCAAAGTGCAAGACTTATGAATAAATATTCAAGTTTGAAATGAATCTTGGCATTCAGGATATGGGAGAGTATTGTAGTGTAGTCTTAGATTTTATCTTGGATACACACACACACACACACACAATTAATGTTTGACATGCATATGAGTATCTAGCCTTTTGAATGTTAAGTGGTTCGCACATTAGGTTTCCAACCAAACTCAAATATGTTTACACAACTTGTGCTTGATATAATTTAAAAACAAAAAATGCATTGTTTGTTTATCATTTTTTTTTTTTTTTTGAGAAAATAATTAAAAGTGCATCTGGTATATAGGTATTCACCTTGTAAAGTGTTTATAGAAACATCTAGATCTAAATGTTTGTTTGTATAATTGTATGAAAATAATATTTGAGCTTCGATCATCTTGGATAAGAATATACATTACTTCCTTCCATATCTGAATGTGATAGTCACTAATGTTGAAAATGTAACTAGTTTTGGCCTTCATAATTGTTGTACTCATTTCAATATGTATCCAATGTAGCAAACAAGAAAAAAAAAGGAAAAGTTGTTATATCAAAACACAGGTTTCATGCTCAATATTGATGGTATTCTAGGTAAAAGCGTGTTCTTCACGCTTCTAGAGTTTATTAGGTCTAAGGATTTATTGTCATGAGTCAAAAGAGTCAACAACATGTTTATAAGACCCTTCCAAAAAAATATAAAAGAATTATTTTTTAGTCTAGAAAGTCCTGGAAGCTCTAAAAGTACAAGTCGACCCTGGTAGCATTAAGTCGGCCTAAAGGAGGTAATTCGACCCCTTGAGAAGACTATATAAAGAAGAAGTTAGACCTCATTTGGAACTCACTCACTCTAGAAGTTCGACCTATCAAAAAATAGTTTGATCTAAAGCTGGAGAAGAAAAAAAAGAAGAAGGACAAAATTTCTTCTTTTTGGGCACTTTCTCTCTAACACATTCGAAATTCTATATTTTTTTGTGCTACAAAAGGAGGCTGAAATTGCAAGAGGACGAAGTGAAAAATCTTGAAGTTGGAAGGAATAAAGCCTTACATTAACCTCATTAAAACTGGGAGAGTTGTCTTGCTCTAGGAAGGTCTCAGGAGGAGGCTGGATTAGGGTTTCTAGAGAAGCTGCAAGACCAAAATTGCAGGGTCAAAGTTACAAGATGAGTTGCAATATTGAAGCTGGCAGGTGGAAGTTGCAGTATTCAAGTTGGTTGATGCAGAATCAAGAAAGGACTTGAGGAAGGGTTGAATTGGTACTATGAGAAGGACTTGGTCTAGAGTTTGGGTCTGTTCATCTCATTTGAGGTAGACTCTAAGAAGAGAAGATTTTCTGGGTTTTCCCCTTCGAGGGGTTTTGCCCTGTCTGAGAGCCTAATATTTGTGTCCTCTATTGTTTTTATAACTGTTCTTGATATTTTTTGATGAAAATATCTAACTAAAGAACACAAAGAAGATAAATAAGATTCACAAGCAACTATCAAGGTTATGGAAAATAATATTAATAGCTTCCACTATCGATTTTCTGGTGGGCTGGTTGCAGGTGTTAAGGATAATCGTTCAAAACTAGAAACTACTTCCTCAAGTTCGGGTGGAACTTCTTCTCGGGTTTTCTTTGGAGTATCAGTCATCGACCTCCAAATTTAGCTATTTTGCTAAAATAGCAGAACTATTTAATTTTTCTAGTATATGGAAAACCTTCAAATTTTCCACGGAACCAAAAGGAATTAAAACCCCAGTTCATCACCTTATCGCATTCGAAATTTAAACTAAACCACGTGCATCTTCTGATGTGATCACTATTAGAGCTGACCCCTTCAAGCAGACAGTCACGATTAACTAAGCTATTAACTTAGTTTTTATAAATTATCGCGTCTGGAATTTAAATTAAATTACATGCATCTTTCGACGCAATCACCGTCAGATCTGACCCCTTTAAGCAGACAGTCATGATTAATTGAGCTATTAACTCAGTTTTATAAATTATTGAGTCTGATTTTGGAATTAGCATCTGTGCTTGTTGGTACTCGATGACCATTAGATCTGTTGGATTTGTCCAATCGGACGATTCTGATCTTCTTTTGGGTTTCTCGCGAATTTTTCAAGTTTCCTCATTTCGTCAGACTTAGCACTTCCGCCAAGTTTAGTCCACCTCTAAATTATATTTATGTGATCTTGAAACATATCCAGGCTATTAACAGTTCAATGTAATTGAAAAACTCAAGAAATAACAACACAGGGTTCATGTGAATTCAACCATATAGATTCAATTTTGAAATCAAATAACTTCAAAATTATTTCGAAGGAAATTTAAGAGACTTTTAGGATTTGACCATCCGTGCACAGTATTCACGAGGTATAGAGAGATTCCAAATTTTACATTCCAATCCTCCTCAGCCAAAGTCCCATTATACTAATTCAAAACTTACATAAATACTTGTACATACAACAATTAGATCCTAAATCAATGGATCGGATCTGCCTAATCCTAGAGAATATCTAAACTGCATGATATTCTCCTCAAGAATCTCAACTAAGCCTAAATACTTGAATTAATTACATGATAATTCAAATCCCTGAATTCTAGCTCAAATCCTATCTAGAAAGCTTTGTAAACTGACAACTAAAGGATCCCACACCTTTGCTTGTAATTTTTTTTTTTTTTTTGGAATAAAATTTGAAGTCTTTTGTCTTTAAGCCTCATGCTCCTACATCAAACTCCTGAGGACAAAATTCTTCATGGGCTCCTGTCCATGAGCTCTTCTACAGAACTGCCCAACTTCTGTAGCATGACTTTTTTCATCCAGGTAGTATCAACAATTGGTTGATCCTTCCATTTGATCAAATACTAAAAATACTCCTGTCTTCTTGTCATTTTAAACAATCTCTTATCTAAAATATTTTCTGGCTGCAATGCCTTTGCTGTAGGTAACTGTTTTACCCAATCAACCTCTTGTTCTTCTTTATCTTTTGTTGTATCATCTGCATCTTGTTGGGGCAAAGTGATTGCCTGTCATTTAATTTGTTAACCTGGGGGTTTCGTAAACTTGTGAAGCATGTGTGCATTGTATGTGCTAGAAATTGTCTTTCAGTTTAGATCAATCTAACTACAAAATAATGAAAACCAATTCATTTAATCTATGAAATCAAATAATTAAAATGAAATTCAACTAACTTGTGAAATAAAAAAAACAACTAATGTATACTTAGTTACTTCAACATTCAATTATGAAGTGTTACCTTCTTGAGATGATGTGTAAGAAACTATTTATACTTTAACTTCTAATGTCATAGAAAAGCAAGTAAAGTGTACAAAAAATAACTCAGTAATTGCATGTATCAAATATTCAACAATTCAATCTTGAAATATGATTAAATCAATTTTTTATAATGATATTTAGGAATATCAGTTAATGCAATTAAATGAGGATCTTAAAAGCAAATATAAAAGCACGAAAAAGTAAGGCTCAATGATTGCATAGGTTGAACATTCAATCACCCAATTTGAAGTCACCTTCTTGGCCTGATCCCTTATTCAATTATACAATGAATTGATGGTTTGATCTATAAAAGTAAATAACAGAACATGAAAGGAAACTAAATAACTATGAGCCCTTGCCTCAAATTTAATCCAATTAGAAAATACATAAATCTTCCCTATTGAAATGTTTTTAGAAAAGCAAAGATTACATAGTCATTCTAAAACAAATACTAAGAAATCAAATGAACTTTAATCTATAAAAGCAATTAAATCACACAATCATTAGATGGTCATTCCAATGGTGTATGAGGATGGCAAGTGAAGAAGCTCCATATGTAAGTAAAACTAAATCTTCAAATCTCCAAGTATAAGCTCCAAATTTTCTATTAAAAACATGAGCATTTCTCCAACTTTACACATGCCTTTCAAAGGAGAAGACTCTCCTATTTATACAAAAACATAAAAAACTACCCTATTTAATGAGGATCCACTAAAATCTCATACAGTTACAACCAAATAGCTCATAATGAGACACATATCCCCTAAGTGTCTCATAGAGTTCTAATCCAAATAAGAAATGATAAGACACCTCATAGAGTTACAATCCAAATTGGACACATATCCTTCTTTGACCTTTATCCAAATATCCTTTGAAGGGAATTCGAATTTGAGCATTGGAGGCCACATAAGGGTGCCTTGGAAGCTTCCAAATGACCTACACATGACATGAAACTCAAGCCACATATATAGATACATGAAACCATGTTAATTTCCTAGGTTTTAATCATAAATTCACTTTAAACACACAAAATAAATAACTTTGGTAAATAAGGATCCTAACCCATATATTTATGAAAATGTGGCTAATGAAAGGTTATATGGTTATGGAGTTGTGACATGTGATTGAAATGGTGGTGATAAAGGTGAAACTGGATGTCATTTTGAAGACATTTTGGAGGCCCATCATACCCCCCAACTAGAGTAATTGCATGTCCTTATGAAAATATTGCATTAATTCCTTTGATTTGCTCACAACGTCTTTGCTTTTGAATGAGCTTGGCTTATATCATATGTCCTTAAACTTTGCATTTGACAATTTTATTTATTTTTTCAAAGTATTCCTTGTCATACATTGAATTGCAACATGTTTGGTTGGTTCTTGTGTTTCAACCAAATTCTAATTGACATTGGTTCTTGTGTTTCAATACCTTGTTTCTTTTTGTTGCAGCAAGATTCATTGAACATATTTAAGAATGCATCTTTAAAATCAGCCATATAGTGTCCTCATGATTTAGGCATTATTTGCAAATCATATAACTTTTTGAACCATAATGCAATCATAATTGATTAGGACAAGTATGTTAGGATGAAATGAAAATGTGTGATGATGTATGATATATGAATATGAAATGATGTCCCTTCCCCCCAACTAAAGATATGACAATGTGAAAGAGGAAGTGAGGAATTTCCCAAAGTTACAATTTTAGTATTTAAGGAATTGCATGACTAAAAATAGAAAACCACATATCTTCACTTAACTTCAATGTGCATGTATGGAAATTGAAGAGTGTGGCTGCTTCTGGATCATGGAATGAAATGTAGAATTCATCTGCTTTTTGGTTGCATAAATGGTGGATGAAGATGTGAAGTGGATTCTTTATTTCTGCTGCTAAATCTGTTGTATCTGCTGCAAAATGCTGAAATGATATAGTCTTCATTCACTATAAAACCGATGGTACAACTCTGGTCATGCGAATAAATGTGTCGGTGTCGAGCATGAAGAGAGGTCATTGGATTACTGACCATTGATTAATGTCGTTAACCAATGCGAGGCAAACTCGCCATTAATGTTAATGAGTGCCAAGGTACCTAAGTACATCTTGCGAAGGGAAAATAAATGAGCTGATGTCAAGCCGCTTAAATGATCCAATGATCAAGCGACATTGATGTATTCCCATGATTGTTGGCGAGAGAGCCTGTTATTAAGGCATACAAGCCTCAAGGTACTAGTGAGGACTCTAGCCTTGGACCTAGATAATGTGTCGATGTCGATAGGCCAAGGCTTGTTAGAAGGAAGGCCTTAAGGAATCCTCCATCATCTAATGCGAGCATGAAACAATTATTTTGAAAGACTATGAATGGAAAATTTTGCAATGGATCAAGGTTTACTTAACGGAAAGGAAAATGACAAGTGAATGAAAAGTAAAAGGACAAATCAACATGTAAGCGAGTTGAATGTCTTTATGAAAATGGGTTATGAGTTAGTGAAAGAAAGGTAGGTAAATATAGTTTCTATGAATAAAAATGAGCAGTGATGGAAAATGAGATGAGAATTTTATTGACTGACTAAGTGAAATGTAATGCGACTGCAAAGGAAATGAGATGAAGGTTTTATTGACTTAAGGAGTATGGATGCAATGGTAACACTGGCATCTAAAAGGCTTGCAACTGCTGGATCTGATATGTATTAGCATGTGCTCATGCATTGATGTTACATCTCTGTTGCTGCTCTGATCATTTTCTTGTGAAATAAATGTGGTCTTTGAGAGACATTATTTGCTTATGGTCATCTGTTCTTCCTTCTGGAACTTGCAAAAAAACTAGTACCTCTTCTCCAATGGATTGTAAGGTTATCAAATAGAGAGGTGATCATTCTCTCTGTTAATCACATTTACATAAAAAAATAAGAATCGGTACTATTAAACAAGTTCATGAAAGAAAACCAAAAGAGTTTATACCTGTGTTGAAAGTAGTGCCTCAAGTTACCTGTTGTTTCTTTTCAGAAATTTCTTCATTCTTTACTGTTTCAAAATCTGATAATAGCTTCCTCATTTTTTAGATCTCTTCGAGATCTTTCCAATGACGCTTGAATCATCGAATTCCGATGTTGTATGAGAAAGTTAGACTATTTTGAAATTTTGATGAAACAATGAAAATTGTCATGTAAAATGTGGCACGGGAACATGATGCTACAATGAAAGATGATGTAAGTAGATGAAATGGCATGTTGATGATGAATTTATGGTTAGAATGCATTGTTTGACAAATAAATCATTGAGTTAAATGCATAACTGCATAATTGTTTTCCAGCTGCATAATTGTCGATTAGCTGCAGAATCGCTGTTCAGCTGCAGAATGTGCACAGTTTCTGTAGCTAAAATCCTGAACAAACAACCCAAGTCAGTGAATAACCAAAAATAAATTCAAAGAGCAAGAAACAATGTTGTGGTTTACTGGAGCCAAAATCCAATGATAATTGCAATGCCTCTTTCAGAAAAATTAGAATATATATATATTTCCAAATATTCAAAGAGAAAAAAGAAGAAGTATGAAACAAACCTTCAGTTTAATAATCGATGAGAAATTTGCACATTTGTTCCAAGATTGGAAGTTTTGAGCATTAAAATTGACTACAATTCACTCAATTTAAACATTCATCTTTGTTAATACTTGTTTGAAATCATTTATTGAAGTTTTGTATGCTTTAGTGCCCTTCTCTTCATGCAAAACATCCAAAGTCTGATTTTCAATTAGCTGCTCTATAATGCCCAATGCAGTCATCACCTGAGTCTCTTTGCAGACAGATTCAAATTCATCCTGTATATTCCCATGTACGGAAGCTATCATCTACAAATAAAGTTGGGAAAGAGTTTCTTGATCGACATATTTGAATGAAGAGAAAACTGTTAGGAAGTCCTCCTTGGGACAAGCAAGCACGAGTGAATGTAAAGCCAATGAAAAAGATTTTCTAAGGCTCAAGAGAGAGGAGGAAATGTGTGCACGTTTTGAACACCCATGCCATGTTCAAACAGTTCACTTGGTATTAATTAGAAATCGTTTTTCCTCATGCAGTCAGTGAAACAGTGTCCCGAAGAATCTCAGTTTTCTCTCAAATGGTTGTGAAATTGAGGAAAACGTTCTGGGTTATTTAATTCAACCTATTCTGAAAAAAGACCCATGTCTCAGTTTTCCAAAATTCGTTTTCATTTCGTCGGAAATTGCGTTTAAAAATTGATGTTTTTAAGTTTGTTATGCATTTCCTCTGCTCAGGTAACTGCCATGGTTGAATTTTTTATTTGCAGGTTTGTTGTTGGTTTCCATCAAGAATAGTTTGTCTAGGACCTCTATCTCAAATAAAGAACTTCCTTTTCTACAGTGTCGATCAGTTTCCTTGCCTCCCTGGTGTATTATTTCCTTTTCTCCCTTCATGTGGGCAGTGCTTTTATGGACCTTCTCCTTGGCAGATGCCTTGGCTTTGTTCACTTTCTCCTTGGTACTTGCTGTCATGTTGCTCATCTTCTCCTTGGCTGCAGCGGTGGCATTCTTTATAGGTTGCATCTTGAAACGGATAGAAGGATATACATAGTACAACTAATGTCAATGTCTTACGAAAACTGTGATATACTAATTAGATATACACACACTACTGTGATATTCCAAATTGAAAACGAAGCGATGAACTCTGTAGGAATGAGTAAGTAAAATCTGTCAATCCTTTTTGGAAAAAAGAATTGATATTTCCTTTTTAATTTAAAAATCTACATTTTCCTTATTCAAAAACATGAAGATATTTTATTTTTATTTTTAATTGAAATCTAACTTGATTTTTTTTTTTTTTTGAAAATATTTTTGTAAGGTTAGTGAAAATGCAAGAAAATAAGTAAAAATCTAAAGATTTTAAAGTCTAAAAACTTAAAAAAAAAATGCAATCAAGAACTCTAAAAGAAAATGCAATCAAGCTTGATTTTATTTCCTAGTTTATCCTACTTGAAAGATTTATTTATTTATTTTTTGTAAGTATATGAATGTTTCCAATGGAGCCATTTATGGATTAAACTTTCTAAAATGTTCATATCCAAATTTGCGAAATGTACCTAATTGTGCATGAGGACATGAGAAATCGGTTTGACCTTTAGATTTGCTACAAGGATCTCTTGAAGAATTGATGAATATTGTGGCGTAACTGCTTCTTGAAACCATTACTCAATGTAGTCTTTGGGCTGCATTCTAGATCTTTCATCCATAAATGGTTAGTATCGAATTTTTTTATAAAAATGATATGCAGCTAAAGGATTTATGCATCTACATGCTTTAATCATGCATCTAGAAAAAAATGAAAAATATGAACTCTAGACTGAAAGTTAGTTCCTATGCACACTTCCCTAGCAACAACGCCAAAATGTTGGGGAAAAGTGATTGCCTATCATTTAATTTGTCAACCCAGGGGTTTTGTAAACTTGTGAAACATGCGTGCATTGTATGTGCTAGAAATTGTCTTTCAGTTTGAATCAATTTAACTACAAAATAACGAAAAACCAATTCATCTAATCTATGAAATCAAATAATGAAAATGAAATTCAACTAACCTGTGAAATAAAAAAAACAACTAATGTATACTTAGTTACTTCAACATTCAATTATGAAGTGTTACCTTCTTGAGATGATGTGTAAGCAACTATTTATACTTTAACTTCTAATGTCCTAGAAAAGAAAGTAAAGTTTGTAGAAAATAACTCAGTAATTGCATATATCAAATATTCAACCATTCAATCTTGAAATATGATTAAATCAATTTCTTAGAATGATCTTTAAGAATATCAATTAATGCAATTAAATGAGGATCTTAAAAGCAAATATAAAAGCACGAAAAAGTAAAGCTCAATAATTGCATAGGTTGAACATTCAATCACCCAATTTGAAGTCACCTTCTTGGCCTGATCGTTTAATCAATTATACAATGAATTGATGGTATGATCTAAGAAAGTAAATAACAGAACATGAGAGGAAACTAAATAACTATGAGCCCTTGCCTTAAACTTAATCCAATTAGAAAATACATAAATCTTCCCCATTGAAATGTTTTTAGAAAAGCAAAGATTACATAGTCATTCTCAAACTAATACTAAGAAAGAAAATGAACTTTAATCTATAAAAGCAATTAAATCTCACAATCATTAGATGGCCATTCCAATGGTGTATGAGGATGGCAAGTGAAGAAGCTCCATATGCAAGCAAAACTAAATCTTCAAATCTCCAAGTATAAGCTCCAAATTCTCTATTAAAAACATGAGCATTTCTCCAACTTTATGCATGCCTTTCAAAGGAGAAGACTCTCCTATTTATACAAAAACATATGAAACTACCCTATTTAATGAGTATCCACTAAAATCTCATATAGTTACAACCAAATAGCTCATAATGAGACACATATCCCCTAAGTGTCTCATAGAGTTCTAATCCAAATAAGAAATGATGAGACACCTCATAGAGTTACAATCCAAATATGACACATATCTTTCTTTGACCTTTATCCAAATATCCTTTGAAGAGAATTCGAATTTGAGCATTGGAGGCCACATAAGAGTGCCTTGGAAGCTTCAAAATGAGCTACACATGTCATGAAACTCAAGCCACATATACAAGTACATGAAACCATGTTACTTTCCTAGTTTTTAATAATAAATTCACTTTAAACACATAAAATAAATAACTTTGGTAAATAAGGATCCTAACCTATATATTTATGAAAATGGTTGCTAAGGAAAGGTTATATGGTTATGGAGTTGTCACATGTGAGTGAAATGGTGGCGATAAAGGTGAAAGTGGATGTCATTTTGAAGACATTTTGGAGGCCCAACACATCTCTATTTTCATACCTGTACAAATCAACAGCATTGAAAATTAGAGATATTCCAATGTTAGGGGGTAATTCAATTTCATATGCATTTGCAGAAAATTTCCTCAAGACTCTGCATGGTTCAATTTTCCTAAAATTTTAACTTGTTATACTTCCTTTTTGAAAATATTTCCTTCCTTAGGTGTGCTAAAACCAAGTCTCCAACTTCAAAATTAACTTCTCTCTTCTTCATATATGCTCTGCTTTTGTACTTTATGTTGCTATCCTATCATTATTGTTTTACCTGTTCATGTATTGCTTGAATCTCTGAAGCAAAATCTTCTCCTTTAGCACTTCTCATTTCAGTCTTTCCCAAGTCTCTTAATTCAGACACTCCTATTGGGTGCATTCCATAAACTATATGGAATGGACTCTACCTTCTACTCTTGTTAGGAGAATCATTATAAGCATATTCAGCCCGTGCCAAAATTTGATCCCACTGTTTTGGATGTTCACCTGCAAGACTTCTCAGAAGATTACCCAAGCTTCTGTTTACAACTTCAGTTCGTCCATCAGTCTGAGGATGATAAGCTGAACTGAAACTCAATTTAGTACCAAGTTTCTTCCACAAGGTCCTCCAGAAATGACCAACAAATCTAGTGTCTCTGTCTGAAACAATGCTCTTAGGTAACCCATGTAACCTTACAATCTCCTTAAAAAATAGATTAGCAACTCACCGGTTTTATAACATGGAATAAAATGCGCCATTTTAGAAAATCCATCAACCACAACATAAATTGAATCATTTCCTCTTTGAGTTTTTGGTAAACCCAAAACAAAGTCCATACTTACCATATCCCAAGGTCTATATGAAATAGGTAATGGAACATACAAACCTATGTTTTGGCTCCTTCCCTTTGCATACTGACAGACTTTACAAGTTTTAACATACTTCTCCACTTCAGATCTCATCTTCGGCCAGAAATAAAATTGATTCAACTGTTCATAAGTCTTGTCTGCACCAAAATGTCCTCCAAGTCCACCATTATGTTTCTCCTTGATTAAATTTTCCCTCATAGAGCAATTTGGTATGCACAATTGATTTCTTTTAAACAAAGTAGCACATGTCTTAAGAAATCAATTGTGGACTTGGAGGACATTTTGGTGCAGACAAGACTTATGAACAGTTCCTCTTTAGATCTGCTATAAACTAATATATCATTTAGATATACTATTACAAATTTACCAATAAATTCTTTTAGTACTTCATTCATAAGCCTCATAAATGTACTAGGAGCATTTGATAACCCAAAAGGAATTACCATGCATTCATACAATATTTCATTTGTTTTAAAATAAGTTTTCCATTCATCTCCTTCTCTAATCCTTATTTGATGATACCCACTTTTTAAGTCTAGCTTTGTAAAATATCTTGCCCCACTTAAACAATCCATCAAATCTTCAATTCTAGGTAAAGGAAATTTGTACCTGATTGTTATTTTGTTGATTGCTCTTGAACCAGTGCACATTCTCCAGCCTCCATCTTTCTTGGACTCAACACTGTTGGCACTGCACAAGGACTCAAACTCTCTCTAATCGGTCCTTTATGTAACAATTCTTGAACCTGTTTTCTGATTTCTTCATTTTCTGTGGGAGTCATCCTATAAGCTGCTTTATTTGGAAGATTTTCCCCTGGAATCAAATCTATATGATGATTGATTTTTCTAATGGGTGGTAACTCATTAGGTAAATCATCTACAATGATATTGCAATAATTTTCCAGCATCTCTTGAATTTCAATTGGAAAATCAGAAATTTTGGTAGAAGTAGTTATTACCTTGGGTTTGCAAATCAATGCAAAATTTACCTCATTCTCTTCAATCTGCTGCAAGTATTCTTTTCTAGTCAACAATAGAGTCTTTGGATCAGATTTTCTTGATGCATCCTCTTCTTCCATAGGCAGCGATGCATGATTAATACCATCGTTACCAAATTTGTATGAGTTCTTTTTCCCATCGTGCATAGATCCTCTATCATACTACCAAGGTCTTCCAAGTAATATGTGACACACATCCATAGACATCACATCACACAAAATTTTATCTTTGTAGCTGCCCAACTGCAACTCCACTTGACACCGTTCATTCACTAACAACTGATGTCCTTTTTGAAGCCATGACACCTTGTAAGGTGTTGTATGTTTCTTTGTCTTTAATTTCAGCTTTTCCACCACTTCTGTAGAGACCAAATTATTGGTGCTTCCACTATCAATTACCATTTGACAACATTTTCCTTGAACCTTGCACACAGTCTTGAACAAGTCTTTCTCTATGCTGGTTCAACAACTTCCTTTGCTGGCTTTAACAAAACTTTGTTAACTGCCAAAGATTCCCCTTTCTCTGGTACATTTTCTTCTTCTGGCACCTTTGCTGCTTCCTCTTTAGTCTAAGCAACAATTACATTTCTCTGATTTGTCCTTGCATTTTTTAGGCACTCATAGGCTCTGTGTCCCATCTTGTTACATCTATAACATCTGATTTCTCTTCCTCTGCCTCTGCCTCCTCTTCCTCCGGAAAAAATCCTTCTGCCACTTGCATAACCTTCTGTGGGTGTATGCTGATTCGAGCTGCTACTAGCTCGATCTCTAGGTGTTGTAGATCTTCCTCTACCACCTTGAATTCCTCTTCCTTGGAAAGTACCTCTACTTCTGGCAGATTGCTTCCTCATAAGTTTTTCTTCAGCCTTCAATACCATCTTATAAGCCTCTCCTAATGTTTTAGGAGACAACAAACTTATCTCATCTTGGTTCTCCATTCTGAGACCATTTATATATCTTGCAACCTTCTTGTATGTATCTTGAATTTGTCCAAATCTTATGCTCACTTTGTAAAATTCCTCTATGTATTCTTTCACTGTCAAAGACCTTTGTCTAAGATTCTGCATCTATCTAAATAATGAAAGTTGATAATCACTTGGAAAAAACTTACCTCTCAAATTTGCCACCATCCTGTTCCAATTTTTAATTGGCTGCTTACCAAGTCTCCTTCTTTCTGCCTGCACTCCATCCCACCAAAGTGTTGCATGTCCTTTCAATTTTGTGACAACAAATTTCACTCTCTTTCCTTCTTTCATTTCTTCATGATCAAAAAATTTATCCATGTCATTAATCCAGTCTATCAACTCCTTAGGGTTTAAACCTCCTGTATAAATTGAAACCTCAAGTCTGGATTTAGATGTGGATCCAAAAACTGATTTAAAGAATCTCATTTCAAGAGTAACTTTTGTAGGTTCCTCTTCTTCTGCAGCTTCAACTTCAGGCTCACTGACATCTCCAACACCTGCATCTCTTTGATTTCCCATTTCCACTACTTCTAATCTAGCTTGTATCTATTGTGTTGGGCACGGGATCCCACAAGGAAAGTTTTGGGGCTTAAAGCCCAAGTTTTGACTAAGTCTGATGTAAAGACTCCGTGATTTGTGGGCACAGAGCACAAAGTTGTAATTGAGTCGTAGGGTTGTCTGCCCTTACTTTTGTAATGTAATGTCGGCTTGAGAGTTTTACCCATGGTCCGTGGACGATGGGATTGTATAAATAGAGCGAGGCATTAAGTTGTAGAGACATCTAATGACATTGAAAAATCTAGGAGAAGATGAAGCATTAAGCCTAAGTAGAAGTGTAAAGTCATGTCTTGGGTCATAGAGTAGGAGAAGGCTATGTAGCTGAGTGCACAGAGGCCTAGTAGTCCATAGCTAAGTGCACGGACCCCTGCAGATGAGTGCGCAGGGTGAGTCGAGTCTGTAACCGATTGAAGAAGTAATAAAGAGAAGTTCTTATCATTCTGTGTACCTTTTTTTCCCTATTTTATGCATTGAAAGATATTGGATATGAATTGCAAGTTTATTTTTTATTTGCTATGCGAACTTATATGATTATGTTGAATAAGCGAGTATAAGCCAAGTATCTATTTATGTGAAGTTAATTAACAGTTATAAGAAGATAAGTAAGATATGCGGTGGAACTTAGGGAAAGAGCACAGACCACTGCCTGAGCAGTGCGAAATCACCTCCGCCCCTGATTAGGGTTGCACAAAGGTGATCGTAACCAAGCGTGAAGGTCTCGCAGGAAAGGGGAGTGCGCGAAGTGACCTGCACGAAGCCGTTCTTAGTTGGACTAGGTCGACTCCTCAGACATTTCAAGGGTGTGGAAACTTGGTTCTAGCATCCCCCCATACTGCTTCGGGTGAGACCTTAGTCTGTGCTCTGCGGGTTGTTTCCAAAAGGGCCAGTAGTATAGGGATTTGTTTGGCTAATTAACTCCGAACCTGGGTCAGGCCCCATCAAGCCAACATGTTGCATAGCTTCCAACACTACAACATTTGGAACTGGTCTTCCTCTTCTTTGACCACCACCACGTCCTCTTCCAATTCTGAAAGCCATGTTGGATTTATTTTTTTGATCTTTGAGACCCTGCTCAGTGTCAATATGCTACTCTGATACCACTAATGGTGGGCTAGTTGCAGGTGTTAAGGATAATCGTTCAAAACTAGAAACTACTTCCTCAAGTTCGGGTGGAACTTCTTCTTGGGTTTTCTTTGGAGTATCAGTCATCAACCTCCAAATTTAGCAAAACTTCAAATTTTCTACCGAACCAAAAGGAATTAAAACCCCAGTTCCTCATCTTATCACATCCGAAATTTAAACTAAACCACATGCATCTTCCGATGCGATCACCGTTAGATCTAACCCCTTAAAGCAGACGATCACGATTAACTGAGCTATTAACTTAGTTTTATAAATTATCACGTCTGGAATTTAAATTAAATTACGTGCATCTTCCAACGTGATCACCGTAATATCTAACCCTTTGAAACAGATGGTCACGATTAACTGAGCTATTAACTCAGTTTTATAAATTATCGTGTTCGATTTTGGAATTAACGTTTGCGCTTGTTGGCATGCGATGACCATTAGATTTGTTGGATCTGTCTGATTAGATGATTATGATCTTCTTCTGGGTTTCTCACGAATTTGTCAAGTTTCCTCATTTCGTTAGACTTAGCACTTCCACCAAGTTTAGTCCGTCTCTAAATTATATTTCTGTGATCTTGAAACATATCTAGGCTATTAACGGTTCAATGTAATTTAAAAAATCAAGAAATAACAACACAGGGTTCATGTGAATTCAACCCTATAGATTCAATTTTGAAATCAAATAACTTCAGAACTGTTTCGAAGGAAATTTAAGAGACCTCCGGGATATGACCATCCATGCACAGTGGTCATGAGATACAAAGAGATTCCAAATTTTACATTCCAATCCTCTTCAACCAAAATCCCATTCTACTAATTCAAAACTTACATAAATACCTGTACATACAACAATTAGATCCTAAATCAATGGATTGAATCTGCCTAATCCTAGATAATATCTAATCTGCATGATATTCTCCTCAAGAATCTCAACTAAACCTAAATACTTGAATTAATTACAAGATAATTCAAATCCTATCTAGAAAGCTTCGTAAAGTGACAGCTAAAGGATCCCTCTCCATTGCTTGTAATTTTTTTTTTGTATTTTTGGAATAAAATTCGAAGTCTTTTGTCTTCAAGCCTCATGCTCCTGCATCATTTTCCAACATGGTATCAGAGCTAAGGTGAACAAGAAAGGCAACTGGAAGGACACTAGAAGGAGTTACTAGTCAAGGGAAGGAAAAAAGAAGCTCTTCAAGAAGAATAAATTAATTGTCAAAAGGGATCATTGAGGAAAGGACTCAAGGAAAGAGGCTTTCTACATTAAAGGTAACAAGTCTACATCAAGCTTGCATCAAAAGAAAAATATGAGTGTTGATCTCTCTTTGGAAGAAGATCTATTTGGAAGGCATCATTAGAGGAAGCATCAAGGGACTATGGAAGCTATTATATATCAATTCCACTTCAAAAATCTTGAAGGAATCAAGAAGATTGAAGGCATCAAAGAGAATCATGGTCTCAAGTAAGTGTCATACTATTACATCATGTTTGAATCTTCAAGTCATATGGGTTGTTTCTGCAAGGAGAGAAAAAAGCTCGTTGGGTCATCAAACTATCTAGCACGAAAGAAAATAATTGACTTGATACTCACAAAACAAGAAGTAATGGAATATGTTACTGGGGAAATTACTGAACCTGAGAAAGATAAGACACAAGAAGTAATGGAATATGTTACTGGGGAAATTACTGAACCTGAGAAAGATAAGACACAAGAAGTAGAAAAATACAAGAAAGGGGAAGTAAGGGCATAAAGGATCATAGTTGAACCCATTAAAGATTCTCTTGTTCCATTCATTGCAAATTTGAAGACTTCTAAGGCTATGTATGACAAGATAGTGAATTTGTACTTTGTAAATACAACAGGACAAAAGATGTCATCGAGGAACAAGTTGTACAGAATGAAGAAATCAAAGGATGAGGATGTAGCATCATTTCTCATAAGAGCATCTCAACTGAGAGACCATCTGCAAGGACTTGAGGAACCAATTACTGATTCTGAAGTAACCATCTGTGTACTAAATGCAGTGCCACCATAATGGAGTAGGTTCGCAACAAGCATCTACTCCAAGAAGGATTCAACTCCCTTTGATGAGTTTGTTGCCATTATGGTGTGCATGGATCCAACTAGCTGATGTTGGCATTTCATGATGACAACTAGCTCATGTTGGCATTGATGTCAACTCTTATAGCCTAGCTCATGTTGGATTCCATTCATTGTAGCATGGTTGTAGCTCGTTGTGTTGAAATTGGGATGATTTTGTTGGCATTGATGTCAACAATATGACATCAAACTCATGATGGTCAGATGATGACATTGGTTTGGTTGATGATGCTGCTACAAGTGGATATATCTACATGTGATGGAGATTTTGATTGACACACTAGTTGAGTTGGAAACTAGGTATTCATGTTTATGCTCATGGATATGACTTGTTGTAGTGTGATGACCTTATGTTTGATGATGGAGATGTTCTACAGTTATTGCAGGTATGTCAGAGGTGTTGCAACTTGTGGAGATGATGGTTGGAGAGTGGATGTTAGGTCCCTATAATACTAGTGTATTCCCATTATTTTTATTGTTAGAGTAGCCCCTTATTTTTATAGTTGTGTCCATGTATCCCCCATGTAGTTATTTTTGTACCCCATATAAGCCCACTATTGTTATTGTTGTACCCCATATAAACCCACTATTGTTATTTTTTCCCTTACATTACTATTGTTATGTATGTTATGATTATATTGTGACCCCTTAGACTCCTATATATATGAAGGAGATATTATCATTTGTATCATCCAAGAATTGTTCATTTATGTAATTTAAAGTAGGTTTCCCCTCAAAGAGGATAATTTTTAAGTTGTTTATCTATCTTTTCTTCTATTTTGTGAATTGGTTGCATAACATTTGGTATCAGAGATTTGGATTCTAGGGTTTTGTTTCTTCAAACAAGACATCTTGAAATTTTCGCTATAATTTTTTTTTTTATACGAGGCTTTAGATACTGAAATTGCAACCATGTGGATCTTGAATATTGGTGAACTTCTTGTATGAATTTCAAAGATTGGTTCACTATATTGTTGGAGATATAATCCAAGGAAGTTAGGGTTTTTGTAGGCTCCATAATTCATCTCAAAAAGGTGACCTAGGGATAATTGTCATAACTCTCTCTCCAAGAATTAGATTTGAATTTCGTAAAACTTTACTGAAAGTGCACTGACTATAGTTTTTTGTATATCATTTTCAGGGCCGAAGATTGAAACAAGGACACGTGGAACTCCGTACAAGTTCTCTATATTGAATAAGTATATAATCAGGTCATCATGGGATATTGGGCATAACTCTTTCTTGAAGAATCCAATCTTGGTATGACTTGTGTGGTTGGAAAGAAGACTCAGATGGATACCAACAGACTATATTTTAGACCTTGAAGATCCAAAATTACAGAGATACAACAACTTCAATATCGAGCTCCTAAAAATAAAGAAAGAGGTGTGTATTTTTTTAAATTTTGCATAGATTTTGTTTGCAAAATAATTTTGAAGTGATTCAAAGGGAATATTGGAGAATAGATATCAAATTCCTCCCCAAAAAAAGAATTATACTCCTATTAAGCCCTTAGAAATCTTTACTATGACTCATGAAGAGGAAGAATTACAACATGATATATGAAAATTATGGGACCAAGTGCAACAAATTTAGCTCTTACAAAGAGGAATCAAAGATGAACTAAAAGAGGACATGGATGGATTAAAAGTGGACATGGATGGCATAGAAGGAAAATGAATAGTTTAAAAGTAGACATGGAAGGTTTGACAAAGTTACAACAAGAAATGGTTCTTAATGGCAAAAAGGTATTCCATGAAACTTATGAGAGAATAAAGAGAATATGAAGTATGATTGTAGAGAATCCAATGTTGGGTTTAAGACCCACCACATCCAAAATATTGTAATGAGGAATTTTGATGGCAAGGATCCGGTAACATGGATATTACAGATGGAGCAATACTTTGATCTGCATGATGTGCAACTCACACAAAAGGTACACATTGCATCTTTATATTTAGAACCCAATCAATTTATATGGTATCGATGACTTTGTTCTAATAAACCACTTATCACTTGGTCAATTTTTACGGAGGAAATGATAACACATTCTAAGGATATAAAGAACAACACCTTCCTTAGCCAATTGATAAATCTCAAACAAATGGGTTCAATGGTGGAGAACATTGAGGACTTCCAAAAATTGAATATCAGGGTAACTGATATTCCAGAGGAGCATAGGATTGATGTCTTCATAGGGACTTTGAAGAATAAGATCCAACATGAGGTTCACCCTTGGAAAATTAATTAAATGGAGAAGGAATTCAGGGTGGCAAGAAAAGTTGAAAACAAAATTATGGAAACAAGGAAGTCTACCACTCACAACTATAAATATGGAAGTGTTGTTGCTCCTAGCCTTCACAACCTACAAGGTTGACACCACAACAATTGGAGGAAAAAAGAGAAAAAGGGATTTGCCATAGTTGTGATAGAAAATACACTAAAGGTCAAAAGTGTGACGAGAAGAAATTATTCTACATAGTTTGTGAAGAGGAGGGAGAAAAGGAACAAGAAACATCAAAAGAGGAGGATATAGACCGGGAACCAACCCCAGAGATAGAAGGAATGAATCTGACCATATCTTGTAATACATTGGTAGGAATTACCACTCCTCAAACTCTCAAGATAGAAGGATATATCAAGAAGAAAAAGGTAATAGTGCTGATTGATTCGGGTAGTACCCATAATTTTATTCATTGTAAGATAGCAAAGGAAATGAATTTCTTCCTATATCCAACACCAGAGTGTCAAGTGATGGCTGCAAATGGAGGAACTATAAATTTCTTTGGAAAGTTCCATAATATCAAGATAACCACGGGGGAATATATATTGAATAGTCCAATTATTTCCATTCTAATGGGTGGTGTTGATGTTGTACTAGGAGTCCAATGGTTACAATCTTTGTGGATGATAACTTTTAATTTTCAATAGTTTTTCTTGAATTTTTTTTGGGAAGGAAAAAAAGTTGAATTAAGGGGTATCGTAGGAAAACCAAGTAATATAATAAACTCTAATGGCACGAAAAAGCTTCTGAATAAAGAATAACAGGGCATACTTGCACAATTACGTTCACTAGAGGTTCAAACTTCGAAATCATCTATTTCTCCAGATCTCCAAAATGTCTTGGACAATCATTCCAAGGTATTTGATAATCCTAAAGGCCTCCAATCTATTTGTGATTATGATCATGCTATTCATTTGATTCTAGGAAGTGTTCCTCCGAACATCAAACCTTACAGATATCCCTATGCCCAAAAGAGTCAAATTCAACGTATAGTTGCAGAAATGCTATAGGTTGGTATAATTCAACCTAGTCAAAGTTCTTTCTCTGCTCCAGTAGTATTGGTGCACAGGAAGGATGGATCCTAGTGTATGTGTCCGGATTATAGGGAGCTCAACAAGCTCACTATTAAATATAAATTTCCCATTCCTGTCATTGATGTATTATTGGATAAATTACATGGAGAAATTTAATTCACTAAGTTGTGTTAGATTCGGTCTTGTCAGTCCTCCGTCAGAGATCAAAACTCTTTCTGCATTTCATTTCTAGGTGTCCTTCTCCATTCAATCAGCTGCATTTCACTAGGGGCATGCCATAATCTGACGGGAGGATCTTGTCAGTCATTACCCCTTACCCCTCATGTTTGGCACCTGCTGGCTTAGGTCTTTTCATCAATGTTTATTAAAGTCCATGACAGTCAATGTTTGATCTTTAATGGACAAGAGTCATTTTCAGTCATCAGGTCTAGGGATTAGTCAATTTGGTCTTCAACAATGTCCAATAAAGCCATGCAGGCTAGAGGGAGGCCCTTACAAAGTTGTGATTTAAATATTTTCAACGTCATGTTGACAGATTACGACTATTCTTCAAAACTCTGTTTTGAAGAAAAGTCAAACAGTGTGTCATTTGTGATAATTTTCAAAAAAGTTTCCGTTTGATCTCTTCAGGCGCAGTCATGGTTTCCTTGGAAAAATTCCATGTCAACAACCCCTGCAAAAAAGTGCCAAAAATTTCATCATTTTAGCTAAAAATTCAAAAGGGAAAAGTGAAATATAGAGTTGAATTAAATCAGGGAAAAAGTGCCAAAACAAAGCATTATCAAAGTGGGTTTTGAAGAAACAAAAATAAAAACCATGACTCCAATGTCTTTATATAGAATTTCCACAAGAAACAATGTCATTTTGCACACCAAGGTTAGAGAGAAGCATTTCAAAGTGAGTGTGAGAGCTAACGCACGGTTTGAGTGAGGTTGGAGGTGTTTTGACCGGCACGGCGCACAGGCAGAGGGGCGCGGCGCACAGAGGGAGCGCGGCGCACTGGGCGCGACCACACAGTGTTAAAATAACACGGGCGTGGCGCACACAAACAGCGCAGCGCACTGGGTATGCTGCGCGGCGCACACCCATAAAGGCCCGGTTTTGCTCCAAATTGCAACAAATTGCCTTTGAAACCCTTGAAATTGCCAGGTAGGGTCGACATCTCGGTTGCTCATCCAATTTTGTGAATATGATGATGGTTCATGGCCGTTTATAGTTGCAATAAAAAACTCTTAAACCCTACCACTTGAAGTCATCAAAACCATTGCTCTTAGGGTTGTAAATTTGTTGTGTTGATGCCAAGGTTCCTCCTCCCTTTCACCTTTCCCTTCTTTCCATCGTTCCCTTCCCCCCTATTCCATTTTTCCCATCTTTCCCTACCATAAAACGTTACTAAACCCCTATTCCCTATCCCCTCCACTCATTTGTCAAATGTAAAACCCCAAAATCCTACCTTATAAAATCCCCAAACCCTCCTACATGTCCCTAAACAAAATTTCTCCCCATAATCCCTAATCCCTTCATATTATTCCCCTTCCTAACAGTCCCTTTTGCACCATTCCCCTTGGTGGCAGAGTTCATAACAACACAGAGCTTCATACATCATCAAAGGGCAGTCCAAGCACAGTCCATATACAACAGTCATGGCATCTGAGCATTCATCGGAGTATGAAATGGAAACCCGAAGTGATTCATCCTCGGAAGAACAGGCTCCTCAGAGACATCATAAAAGTGGTAGACATGTTAGGGATGAACCAACCACCCTTACAGAATTGCTGGCCTGCCCTCTTGCTATGTCATGTTTCCAGCATCTGTCATGTTTTGATTTTTGTCAAAAGGTGGCTAGTGTTCGAGTTCATCATGAGTTGGCCCGTCTTTTTGTGCTTCACTTACATGGAGATCATGCTATCTTAGCCGGTGTCACCTTCACACTAACACCTGAAACTGTCTCATTAGCAACCGACATACCGAACGTTGGAGAACCATGGCACAAGAAACAAAAGGTTGATCGGCAGCATTATGAGCCATACATTAAGCCCGCTTTCTTGAGGCATCTCAAAAGAGTCTTTCCATTCCGATATCTGAAAGATGAATATGCTCCACTAATGAAGTTGATCATGAAATATTTCAGCTATGAGGGGAGGTTCTCTCATTTATATGCTTATCACATCAGGTTGCTCATGCATTTTACCAAGGTACGGATGATGAACATCCCATATTTCATTTGCAGGAACATAGAGAGGATGAACACCTTCATGCAACACAAAACCCCTCAACAGCAACTTAACAATGTTTATCATTTTTCTCTTATTAAGATTTTGGTGGTTCATCAGCTGGGATTACAGGGCATTACTTGGGATGATTTCATCTCCCATGACCTCTTCAACACTTCACAAGTATTATCATAGGTTGAACATGAGATAGGTGGTCCTTCTCATCAGTATGAGCGCCATGAGGCCGCTACTATGCCGATATTCATCATGTATCAGAGAGGCAGTAGAGATTTGTTCGCAGCAACAAAGCGAGTGTTATCTCCACCCGGGGTGGAAGGGGCCTCGCTTTCGACATCGGAAACACAGGTACAGGACAGGGGCAAGGGGCCCATGCATGATGAGGGGCCATCAGGTGAACGAGAGGCCGAATTCATCCTCATTCATGATGATGATACAAATATGGAGAGTGCCAAACTTAGAAGGACCATCTAGGAGCAGCAAACAGAGATCCAAGCCTTGTCTCTCAATTTGGAGAGGGCTAAGTGGATTATCAGGTACTTGGAGTAGAGGAATAAATAGCTCGAAGACCAACAGGAGATCATGGAGCTGCGAAAAATTTGCGAGAATCGCCAATCTGCCCAACATAGGAGGATTGAGCTCACTCCATTAGAGCAAGAGATTAACAATGACCGAGAGTCTTGGCTCGAGCGGATCAACATCCACCTTGAGAGACTGCTAGAGAAGGCCGACAAGGATAAAACATTATTGAGGCGGATGGTTTATCACTACAGGGCACGGAACATGAGTTCAAAGGCTCGGATAAGGAATTTGAAGGCGAAATTGAGGAGAGCGACAAAAAGACAAAAGAGGTAAATAGAGCAAGATCGGCTCTGAATCTTGGCTGAAGCCTCTGTGGCCCAACATGGCACTTCATAGAGAATCTCCAGCCCAAATTTCAAAAAATTTGGGGCGATTTTGGTCATTTGAGAAATTTTTGTGCACAAACAGGGTTTTTCTCCCTGTGTGGCGCGACACTTATGATAGGGAGCTCGAAATCACAAAAGGTTTACATTTTTGGATTCAGCATGAAAAATCATGACTGTTGGTGCATGGCCAAGAAGTTTGGGCAAGTTTTGAGTCCTTAGGAGGTCAAAAACACTCAAAAAATGACCTCTCTGCCCCTATTTTGACACACAAGAAGCAGTCTTGGGAGATTGAAGTTTTGGAGGGGCAAATGAGCACCGAATTCAGAAATTCCACTTGGGTTGGAAAGTAGATAGGTAGGGCTTTCTAACAAGCACACTTGGACACAATTTGTACTTTAGAAAGTACCTCAAAATCACCTCCAAAGTGGCGTGATGCATATAGTTTTGGGCGTGGCGCACAGAGACCCAAAGGCCAAAATCACTTCTGCTCCGCGACATTTCGATTCGCGATTTTCTCCAAGTGGGCCCGCTCATTTACACTACATTTTTCTCCGCACCTAAGGCAAAGTTTAAAAATTATTTTCACTAAAGGTTGGCTTCTATCCAAGTGGCAAAGGAAGGCGAGCAATCACCCAAGTAGTTTGTCCTTTTTGTAACGCTGCACCTGTCACTAATGGTTGGCTTTCCATTTCCAGTTTGTAATGATTTGAAAAGCTCCCCAACTTTGGGTCGTTCCATTTCCCAATGGCAAAGTCTATTTATTGTATGTAAAACCATTCGCAAAGGGTTGGTTGTAATTTCTGGGAGACTGTGGGAGAGAAACTCAGCTACTCATTGTATATTTTGACAGAGAATTAATGAAAGGCAACGGCTCTGGTTCATGAGATTCATGTGGTGTGAGTGTAGCAAATGTATTCTCTTTTTGTTTCATATGTATTTCGTTATGTTTCACAGTTCATTCATATTCATTTCTAGTGAAATTTTTTAAGTAAGATAAGGTAGAATTCATGTTTATTGCTCTGCCTGTGGGAAAGTTTCACATTCTTTGTTTTCTTCTTCTGTTTGAAAAGGATTAATGTATTTATGCCTTTTCACCTCCTAAACAATCTTTCCATTTCGCATTATTTTAAATTTAATTGCTAGACTTTCCGCCTGTCTTGCCTCACGAAGTAATCTGTGCCTTTGTGTTAAATTCTCTGCTCATACTGTTCGTTGGTCCCATACATCCCAGAAACTCAGTCATTTATCAAAAATCGCCTCTTGTTTCCATATTTATTTACCTAGCCTAAAGCAATATTCATTGTAAGTCATCTCAAACTATATCATTTATTTATTTACTGAGTGTGATCCAGAGAGAGCCCTCTCCTGTTCTGGTAGGGCTAGCTACCAGACTGAGCGTGGTTTGTGGTTACCCTGAATTTTGCCTTCCTTCAGCCTAAGGCAGATTTAGGTGATAACAAGTTGTATCTTCATTTAGGATATCATCAAATTAGAATGAAGACTGAAGACATTCCGAAAAAAAGATTTAGAACTCATGAGGGTCATTATGAATTTTTGGTTATGCCTTTTCGACTTATTAATGCACCTTCCACATTTGAAGGTCTGATGAATTCCATTTTCAAACCCTTAGAAAATTTGTGTTAGTATTTTTCGATGATATAATAATCTACAACAAGTCTTGGAAGGATCATGTCCAACATGTTGAAAGGGTGCTCAAATTATTGGAGGAGAAACAATTATATTAAAAAACCTCCAAATGTTTCTATGGAGTATGAGAGGTGGAGTATTTGGGTCATAATGCATCTCATGACGGTGTTAAGGTAGACCCTAAAAAAATTTAATCCATTAAGGAATGGAAAATTCCCACAACCATAAAGCATCTTCGAGGATTTCTAGGGTTGACAGGGTATTATCACACGTTTGTTAAGAATTATGGGAGAATAACAACACCTCTAACTTACTAAAGAAAGATTAATTTTCTTCGACTCTAGAAGCAAATAAGGCCTTTGAACATATTAAAGAGGAAATGTGCTAAGCACCGGTCTTAGCTACACCAAACTTCATAAAAACATTTATTGTGGAATGTGATGCCTCAGGAAATGGAATTGGTGTTGTTTTAATGCAAGAAGGAAGACCCATTGCTTTTGAAATTCGTCCAATTAAAGGAAAGTATTTACACAAACCTATTTATGAGAAGGAAATGTTGGAAATACTACATGCACTAAATCAATGGAGACCTTACCTAATGGGAAGTCACTTCAAGGTAAAAACAGATCATGATAGTCTTAAATACTTTTTGGAACAAATATTATCTTCAGAAGAGAAGCAAAAATGGGTCACATAGATGTTGGGATATGGATTTGAAATCATCTACAAGAAAGCGAAGAAAATTGTTGTTGCATATGCACTCTCAAGAAAGTATGAGGATGTGGAAGCTTTGCTTTGTGCCATTTCTATTATCCAACATGGTTGGATAACCGAAGAAGGGATGAATGGAAGAATGACGAAGAGGTGTGGACACATTCAAAAGTTGTAGCAAGGTCCCAGTACATCTAATACATTTAGTCGAAAAAATGATTCATTATGGTGCAAATATCGCTTATATCTTTGTAAGAATTCCCAAAACAAGCAGAATATTATTTTGAAATTGCACACCTCCCCCTCAGGAGGGCACTCAGGATATTTAAAAAATTACCACCGGGGAAAGAAAGATTTTTTTGGGATCACCTTAAATATGATATTCAGAAGTTTGTGGTAGAATGTTTGGTTTGCCAACAAAATAAAGTTGAGACAATTAATACCCTGGATGTGTAACCACCTTTGTCTATTCCAAGTCAGCGTTGGGAGGAGGTATCAATGGATTTTATCACAGGTTTAACCAAGTTTGAAGGAAAGAGTTTCATCATGGTGGTAGTTGATAGACTTACCAAGTATGTACACTTTTGTGCATTATCTCATCCTTTTAAAGACAATCCAATTGCTACTACATTTATGGAAACAATTTGAAAGCTACATGGAAACCCAAATATTATTGTAAGTGAAAGAGATCCAATTTTTCACTAGAAATTTTTGGAGAGAGTTATTTTCTTGTCTTGGTACTCAATTAAATCATATCTCATCTTATCGTCCTCAATATGACAAGAAAATTGAGATAGTGAACAAATGTTTTGAAGGATATATTTGTTTCTTTTTATATGATAAGAAAATATAATGGGTCAAGTGGTTACCTCTAGTGGAATGGTGGTATAACACTTCCTTCCATAATGAAACAAAAATGAACCCATTTATGGAACTTTATGGATATCATCCACCATCCATCACATCATCTTTAAGAGAAAATTCTAAGGTTCAAGAAGTGGAAGATCACATTGAGAATCAACAAAAAATTCTCCAACTATTAAAGAATAATCTCACTCTGGTGCAAAATCGAATGACACAACTAGCATATCGGCATCGTAATGAAAGAAGTTTTGAGGTGGGCGACTAGATATTTTTACGACTACAACCATATAAACAAATGTCCCTCAAGGAAGCTAAGAATGATAATAAATTAACACCTAAGTACTATGGTACTTACAAGGTGTTGAAAAATATTGGTACTATGGCATACAAATTGGAGTTGCTTGCATCTTCCTGAGTACACCCAATTTTCCATGTTTCATGCTTAAAGAAGGTTATCGGTGACAAAATCCCATTTCAAATAGTGTTGCCAAAACTCAACGAAGAAGGGAAAATCATATTTGAGCCTGAAGCAATCACGTAAACAAGAATTGGACATTTATGAAATCGATTAATTTGAGAGTATCTCATTAACTAGAAAAACTTACTTGCGGAAGATTAAACATGGGAGGATGAGAATTTTATATCGAAGCATCCAGAACTACTCAAGCATTGAGGACACCAATTTTTTGAAGGAGAGGAACATGTTAGGTCCCTATAATACTAATGTATTCCCCTTATTTATATTGCTAGTGTAGCCCCATTTTATTATTGTTGTGCCCATGTATCCCCCATGTTGTTATAGTTGTACCCCATAGAAGCCCACTATTGTTATTTTTGTTCCCTTACATTAATATTGATATGTAGGCTTTAATTATATTGTGACCCTTAGACTCCTATATATACCAAGGAGGTATTATCATTTGTATCATCTAAGAATTGTTCATTTATGCAATGTAAAGGAGGTTTCCCCCTTGAAGAGGCTAATTTTTAAGTTGTTGATCTATCTTTTCTTCTATTTTATGAGCTGGTTGCATAACAGTGGAGGACTTGTTGGCATTGTTTCCAACATTGTTTTTTGTCCCTTTTAGGTCAACTTGGAAATGAAACTTGGGAGACATGTTTGACCCACTCGTAGATGTGTCAGTGACTATGTTAGAGGTTTTTAGGAATGTACAAGAGCCGAAGAAGAACATCCAACATGTGGGAGAGGTTTTGAGTTGAAGGCTTGGTGTTTTTCTTCATCCTTAGCCCCATTATCATGGAGGCAAGCTTGAGAGCGAGTGAAATGCTCCATTTGCTGGAAGATAGGCCTATTGGAGCAACTGAAGGTTCTCGTAGAGTTTTTCTAGTGTTATGCATGCGACTAAGGATTTTGATGAGAATTTCTTCGCATTACTCACACAAACCAGAAGGAAATTATCATAGAAATTGCCATAGGCTTCAATAATTAGTTGTAAAGGTTGGGAATGGCTTGAAAAGGTCCTCCAATGATGTGAACTAATTTAGTGCACAAGTAGCATTCTTAGTGGATTTATTTGGTATAATTTATGCACTCTTCATCCTAGCCCCAAGCTCAATTTTTCCCTACATGTTTTATATTCATCATTTTGGAGTTGGTTGTTTTTTGGTTCAGCGTGTGAGTGAGTGAATGAAGGTTGCATTGAGGGAATAGGATTTAGAACTAGTTGTGAGAAGAATTTCTTCAGTTTATGAGTGTTAATGGTAGCATAGTGAGCAACACTAAAGCATGCTGCAAAATAGATCAAATTTGAGGCTGGTGTAGTGGAGATTGTTTTGGAGAGTTTTGTATGCTCCTGGATAGTTGTTGTTGGTGAATGTCACACTTGTTTCTATAGGAGTTGCTAATGCATTTGGCACATATCCATATTGTCTTATATTGTTGATTGTATTATGCAACAATTATATTTTTTAGTGAGGGTTTGATATTATGCTGGTGATTTTATTCAATTTTTTTTTGCACAGATTGTGGCCGCTAGTTTGCTGGAATAAAGAGCATATTTGTGGTGTTATTTTAATTTAATGAGATTGTCTTCCTGCTAGAAGTCATATTGCAGAGCTGAATCAAGCTGAGCAGAAAGTCTTGGGATCCAGTCTGAAAATATATGAAAGGAGGTCCGCATAGAGTAGAAGAGCAGTGACTTCATGGATGTGGAGCAGTGATCATGAAGTTTCAATGAAAGGAACAATTTCTCAATCCAATGGTAGTTGGATAGTCCAATTGGAGTTGGGCAAGGATCAATTGATTGTGGTCGCTTTTAGTGGATGGTAGTCCGTAGATCCGTGGAGAATATAGTCTTCCAATTTGATGGGTAGAATCGAGTCTCCAGGCTGATTGGAGTCAATGGATTATATATGAGGTCGAGTCTCCTAACTGATGGGAGTCAATCATCTATGTGAAAGACATATTTTTCTTAATAGAAGATTTAGAGTAGTGCAACAACAACAAGGGTGGTTTTTTTCCCGGTGAAGGGTTTTCCACTAGATATCTTGTGTCTCATGTGTGATGATGTGATTGTGTGAATTGTTTATTGTTGTTTATGGTTTTTAGTTTATACTCATATGGTGCACATGTTATGATTTGTTTATAATATGCTAGCTAACATATGTGTGATTCAGTAATTGAAGTTAATCAAAGGTGAAAATTGTATATAAGATCACACTATTGATTCAACCCCCTTAGTAGTTGTTAGCATTATGACTAATGCGTTGTCCTTGATGGAAACCTACTTGATGAGTTTTATTTTGATGACAACCTACTTAATGAAAATGTCAACAGGATGTGTCAGAGGAATAACAATTCAGAGACAAAGGATTGATAAATTTGAAATTTCAAGAAGTATACATGGGTTCTTTAAAGAAAATTCGCGTGCACACGCATGTATGAAGAAGGAAAGGTGCGCACAGTTTCCGAACCATGGTATTCTAAATACCAAGGGTCTTTACCATGGTATTGACCTGTGGTATTGAGATCTACAAACAAATATTTGATCCCATCTAAGAATACCATTGGCATTAGTATGGTTTTGAACTGTAGTATTGGATAAGGGCTAAGCTATATAAGGAGATGAAGATGAAAGTGGTTGAGGTGTGTAAGTAATGAATATTTTCATGAATAGTTAGATCTGAAGCAAGTGTGCATGTAATGGGATATTATTGATTTGTTTGATCTAAAACTAAGTATGCATTTCGGAATATGATGATGGATAAGATCCAACACATTTGAAATGACAATGTTGATTATGGGTTGATTTGATCAGTGATGATAGTGTATTGATGTGTGATTTTTCTGTGTATGTTGAGATCTGGGTATATATGAAGTTCTGTGATGCAGCGAAGGTTTGTGACAGTAATTTCAGATCTGTATGCGGGGTTGGTAACCTGAAAGGCACATGCACACAGAAGTTTAATACTGGTAAGTCGTGTATATATTTAGATCTATACGCGCGTTTGTTTTCTAAAAAGCGCGTGTACACGTGTAATTGTTTTGAGGAAAGTGTGTATATAAGGTAGGGTTTTGTTGAAAAGATGTCTGATTAGTTTAATCAGTGCTACTGTGTTTCTGTTTTCTGTTTAGTGAAGTCATACTTGATGATCTGGGCTTAATGATGTTGTTTTGATTGAGGATTGGTTGATTGAAGAATGATGAAGCTACTAATTGGAGATCAAGGATGGTTCTATGGTTATTTCAGAATGATGCAGTGGTTCTATGTATGATTCAGTTTTTATTTCAGAGTGGCAGTTGTTCAGTTTTAGGGTTCAATGTTTTTGAGATCTGTACGCAGGTATGCTTCAAGGAATTCGCGTATACACATGAGTTTGCTATGGAAAAGTAGTGTATATATTTTGATATTTATTGATCAAGGTTTTTTAGTTGATTCAGTAAGATGATGTAGTGTTTGGGTTTAGTATTAGTACTCTAGTTACAATGATCTAACGATTATGGTTGTCTGAAATTAAGTTGATTAAGTTGGGTTTCAGTTGATTCAGAGATTGGTTGTTTCAGTTGATGATTGAGTGATTTGTTGCAGTGATCAATTTTCAGTTTTGATATTTGGTATTGGGCTTAATTGTTTATAGTGGGTCTAGTTTGAAAGTTTGATGAAACATGGTCTACAATTTGTCATGTTTTTATAGAAAGTGGATCCAATATGAAAGTTTATGAAATGTGGTCCACGAAGGCGTTGAGGGTTAGAGCCTTCAGTGATGGAGTTGAATCTTCCTTCCAGTGGTAGCTGGTAAATCTGGTTAATAGGTTGGAGCTCCCTTTTGACAGGTGCTGGTAAACGAGATCAGGGGGTTGGGGCTCCCTTCCAGTGGGTGCTGGAGAATGAGAGAAGGTTCTAGCCTTCTGTAGGTGGGTGTCTGCGTGCTGGTATGAGTCTGCTCTAGTACAAGATTGTAAGAAGTTTTATTTATAATAAAAGGAAGACAAAGATGAAAAAAAGGTGGTTTTTTCCCACATTTGGTTTCCACCTAAAAATCTTGGTGTTCATGTGTGTTGATGTGTTGCTTATGTGATGGTTTATTTTGTTCTTACTACACATAGTTAATGTCTATTTAATGTCTAAATGAATTATTGATGCATTGGATCAAGATAAAAAAATGATGAATTAACTGAAAAGTAAGTTTACTAGATATACGCTAATTGTTTGAATAACAGTCACGTACATAAGCGAATTCCCTTCCGTAAAGTCACGTAAAACAATCTGGATATAAAATTAAAAATTTCAATGATTTGAAAATACTGATTCACCCTCCCCTCTCAGTATTTTTCCCAACAATTAGTATCAGATTAGGTCCTTCAGAGGAAGATTGATTTCTTGAAGAATATCTGTCAAGATGATGGGAAGGAAGAATATTGCTCGAAGAAGGGATTCATAAAATTGTGACAGTGATTAACAGATGCAATGATAGATATAGATGTCAGCAAATATTCAAGTTTGGGAGCACCTCGCTTTCTATTGATCAAGAATGACGAAGATGATAATAAAGAATTATCAGGTATGGACTTTTGTTCTAATTGTGATCCATTTCCTTGTCTATGAAATAATGGTAGTGATGGTATTTCAAATGTTGAAGAAGGTGAGTCTAATCAAGAATGTCAATTACTTATGACACTTGAAGATAGAAGTAGTAATGTGTCTGATGATAATTTCATGGATTCCCTAGAAGAAAAGGATATTCTTATTGAAGAAATATCTCAACTTAAGATTTGGTTAGAAGAAGCTAAAATAGGGGAAGAAACTTTTAAGAAACAAATCATAGAAAATGAAGAGCACAATGAAAAGCTAGAATGCGAAATAGTAAGTCTAAAGAAAGAACTTGAGAAAGCAAAAAGTCTTAATCTTAGATTTACTAAAGGACATGAAATCTTAGATGAAATAATCAAAGTACAACGCTCACCTCTTATAAAAACAAGTCTTGGATACTGTGAAGAAACATCAAAGACTATAAAGTCTTCTACAAAAACATGAAGCTATCTTAATGCAGTAAAGAGAAGCAATCAACATCACTCCATCCTACAACAAAAGAATAAAGGACAAAATACTTCCCAATTAAACTATGCTCGGTTCAATCAAAAGGAAAACAATGCTAGAAGGTACTATACTCCTAGACACTTCTAATTTAATGGACAATGTTTTTCTTGTCACAATTTTGTTCATAAGGCTGCTCAATGTGTTGCTTACAAAACTATCATGACTAGAGAAGCTAGAAAACAAAAGAATGAGGTTGGGGTGAAGAAATACTCTTACAATTCCTTCTCTCCTCCTGAATATGAAATTGAATGCTCCTTTTGCAATAACTTTGGGCATAAATAATCTAAATTTAGGAGCAAAGGATGATCTATGGCTCAGGATAACCAAATGGAAACAACATCTATGGTATGGAAGAAGAAGACCATTGAATCTGAGAATTGTGGTCTAGATTTATATGAAGGGAATCAAGAAAACCTATGGTACATTGATAATGTATGTTCAAAACACATGACAAGGGATAAATATAAGTTTATATATTTTAATGACTTAAAGAAAGAAAAGAACATAACCTTTGGAAATAGTGCACTTGTTGCTACCAAAGGAAAATGCTTTTTTTTGCTAAAATAAAAGGTGAAATATGGAAATGTTTTATTTGTTGATGGGTTGAATCATAACTTGTTAAGTGTTAGCCAGAAGTGTGACCAAGGGAATGAATTTGTTTTCAGATCAAAGAATTGTGTGGTTCGAAATCTCCATACCGGAAAAACTGTAATAAAAGGAACAAGAACTCTAGGTAATGTCTATTTCTTGGAAGGCAGTCTAGAACAATGTTACTTAAGAAAAACAAAAGAAGGTTGGTTATGGCATAAAATGTTGGGACATATAAGCTTCACTCAAATACGTAACTAAAGCAAGCTAGGAGAAGTTCGTGATTTTCCCAACATCTCTCTACCATAAAATACTATATGCAAATCATGCTAATTTGGTAAGAAAACTAGGGCACAATTAAATTCCAAAGAAGGTTCTTTAATAGGCCCCTTGAACTTATTCATACTAATTTGTGTGGGCTAATGAAGAAAAGGTCACCTAGAGGTGAACAATATTTCATCTTATTTATTGACGACTTTACTAGAATGTGTTGGATTGGTTTATTAAATTATAAAGATGAAGCATTTGTTAAATTTAAAATCTTCGAAGCTTTAGTAGAGAATGAGTTAGATTTGAAAATCAAATGTCTCAGATTTGATAGGGGAGGAGAATTCATATCAGACGATTTTTTGACTTTGTGAATAACATGGCATCAAGAGGCAGTTCTCTATAGCTAAGACTCCTCAACCAAAAGGGGTAGCAGAGAGAATGAATAAAACAATTCAACAAATGGCACGTGCCATATTTGATGAGTCTGGGACACCTCGTACTTTCTGGGGCAAAGCGACAGATACAACGGTAAATATTCTTAACAAAGCTCATATCCATGTGAACAGTGATAAAATGCCTTATGAACTTTGGTTCGGTAAACCCCCAAATATTAAGCATTTTAGAGTTTTTGGAAGTAAGTGTTACATAAATAACAATAATAACAAACTTGGAAAGTTTGAAGTTAGAGATGATGAAGTAATTATCCTTGGATACTCCTCTAGAAGCAAAGGATATAAATGTTACAATAAAAGTCTTCAAAAGATTGTTGAATGCATTGATGCTGTGATTGATGAAGCATCCATAGGTAAAAAAAAGGAAGCACTAGTAGATGACGAAGATACTCCTACAACAAGCCAAAATAATGAGGAATAAAGAATCAATGAAGCATCAGATGAAGGAAGTGACAGTATAGAAGCACCATAAAAGACTCCATCAAGGTATGTTAATAAAAATCATCCAAAATCTCAAATTCTAGGTGGTAAGGAAACAAGAATACAAATTAGGAGAACTATTGTTGGAACTGCTAGTCATCTAGCCTTACTATCCACAATTGAAACAAAAAAAGTAAATCAAGCTAGAAAAGTTGAATGTTGGGTTAAGGCTATGCATGAATAACTTGACAAAATAGAAAAGAATCACACTTGGGAATTAGTTCCTAGACCTCATGATAAGAATGTTATTGGGACAAAATGGGTATTAAAAATAAATTGAACGAGAATGGAGAAGTAATTAGAAATAAAGCAAGACTCGTTTGCAAAGGTTATGCTCAACAAGAAGGAATAGAATTTGAAGAAACATTTTCACTTGTAGCCAAACTTGAAGCCATAAGAATGTTTCTTGCCTTTTCAAGCTTTCATCATTTCAAAGTTTATCAAATGGATGTTAAATCTTCATTTTTAAATGGGAACCTAGAAGAAGAAGTCTATATTGAACAACATAAAGGGTTTATTCTAGGAAATAATGAAAATCTTGTTTGCAAACTCGAGAAGAGATTATATGGGCTAAAACAAGCCCCTAGTGCATGTTTTTATCACCTTGATAGGTATCTCCAACAACAAGGATTCACTAAGGGGTATACAGATAATGACCTCTATATAAAGGTGGATGATGGTAAACTTTTAATTGTTGTTTATGTGGATGAAATCATCTTTGGTAGTAATGAAGAATCCATGAGTCAAGGGTTTGTTCTGTCATGCAGCAAGAATTTGAAATGTCTTTACTTGGTGAAATAACATAATTTCTTGGTTTACAAGTATGACAAGCAAAGAATGGCATCTTTCTCTCACAAACAAAGTACCTCAAGCAAATTTTGAAGAAATATGGAATGGAAGATTGAAAACTAGTATGCACACCCATGGTGATAGGATGTAGTCTCAGTTCACATGATGATTCTACTGTGGTCAACCAACTAGAATATAGATCCATGATCGGAAGTCTTCTTTATCTAATAGGAACAAGACCAAAGATCATGCATGTAGTTGGGATTGTTGGACAATTCAAGCTAATCCAAAGGAAACTCATCTTCAGTAAGTCAAAAGAATCTTCAAATATCTACAAGGTACTCAAGACTTTGGTTTATGGTATCCCAAAGATGCAAATCTTACTCTTCATGCTTATACAAATGCAGATTAGGGAGGAAATGTTGATGATAGAAAAAGCACTAGTGGAGGAGCATTCTATATGGGGTCTCCCTTGGTATCATGGTTCAACAAAAAAAATCTCAATTGCTTTATCTACTGCAGAAGAAAAATATGTTGCTACTGCATTTTACTACACACAACTTCTTTAGATGATGCAAACATTGTAGGATATTCAAATTAATTGTTCTCCACCCATTTCCAATCTATGTGATAATACAAGTGCCATTAGTATTTCAAAAAATCCTGTTATGCACTCCAAGACCAAGCATATTCCAATTAAATATCGTTTTCCAAGAGAACAAGTGCTTGAACAAAAGTAGAACTAGAATATGTTCCCTCAAAAGAACAAGTTGCTGATATATTTGCAAAACCTATTCCACGTGATGCATTTGAATATCTTAGACATAATTAGGAATGGTCCCTGCTTCATCACTCTATTGATTCTTCAAGTTCAGTGGGAGTAATACATATGTGTCTTGATGATGACTCCCATGGTTGTTTTTGATGTTCATGATTTCTTACATTACTGACAATGCATTAGATGTCGTAACAATGAATCGACATAGACAATACAGGCTCAGGAGGAGCTGAAGGTAAGAGGTTTCAATATTTCACTTTCTGTACACGGATCCTATAAATACAAGTCATGTATATAAACGAGTCCTGAACTAAACATTCATATATATCTTTTTATAATGAAGAAACAAGCTCCATTTTTTCTTTCTAATTTTGGAATTGGTTGAGTATAGTTTGCAAATATGGCACAGGTTCAAGGGGAGCATCTAATATGCTTATGCATTGTTGGCATTATAATTCTTTGATGCCTCTCAATGGTGATGTTTCTTATGTTGCTGAAGTTCTTGATTAATGATGAATAAGAACATGTTTATGTTCTTATAACATATGCTTATGGTGCAGATCCTACATAGTATATGATGGTTGTTGTAGACTATATTGGTATTGTTACCTCACTATAGAGGTCTTTGGTCTTTGTTATACATGTCATATCTGTTATTTGATGTAAAGTTCATGTAAAGACCTATGATGTAATCATTGTCACATTCATCCATGTAAGGACTATTGTGGACAAGTCTTTTTGTGAATGTGATGTAATTTGTAACCCCACTATGATTGGGAGGTTGATGTGATAATGAAGTCAATTATGTAAACCCATTGTGATTGGGTGTCTAGTATAATTTTGAGTCCTTAGTGATAGGAAAATTCATATTCAGTTGAGTCATGTACTTAATTTTACATCCTTAAAAAATATCAAGATGTGCTTAGGGGGAGCATGGTTAGTATTCAAGCCTTTTCCCTTGATGTCAAAGGGGGAGAGTAACTTGGTGTTTGAAATGCTTGGTGCTTAGCTTGATGTATTTTACAAATATATATAGGTGTTGGTGTACAAACACCAAAGTGGTTTCCATAAAGTCCAAAGGGGAAGATTTTTGGCATTATGACTAATGTTGTCCTTTATGGAAGCCTACTTAATGAGTTATATTTTGATGGCAACCTACTTGATTAAGATGTCAACAGGATGTGTTAGAGGAATAACAATTCAGAGACAAAGGATTGATAAAGTTGAAATTTCAAGAAGTATACATAGGTTCTGTAAAGCAAAGCCACGTGAACACGCGAGTATGAAGAAGGAAAGACACATATAGTTTCCACACCATGGTATTCTAGGGTATTTACCATGGTATTAACCTATAGTATTGAGCCCAAAAAACGAATATTTGATCCTGTCTAAAAATACCATCGAAATTAGTATGGTTTTGACTTGTGGTATTGGATAAAGGCTAAGCTATGTAAGGAGGTGAAGAAAAAAGTGGTTGAGGTATGTAAGTATTGAATGTTTTCATGAATAGTTAGATCTGAAGCAAGTGTGTATGTAATGGGCTATTATTGATTTGTTTGATCTAAAACTAAGTATGAACCCAAGAATTTGATGATGGATAAGATCCAATAGATCTAAAATGACAATTTTGATTATGGGTTGATTTGGTCAGTGATGATAGTGTCTTGATGTGTGATTTTTCTGTGTATGCTGAGATCTGGGTATGTCTAAAGTTCTGTAATGAAGCGAAGGTTTGTGCCAGTAATTGCAGATCTATATGCGGGTTTGGTAACTTGAAATTCACGTGCACACGCGAGTTTAATGCTAGCAAGTCTCTATATATTCAGATCTATAAACGAGTTTATTTTCTAAAAAGAGAATATACATGCAGAATTGTTTTTGTTGAAAATGCAACAAGATGATGGAGCTTAGTGAAAAGAAGTCACCTTCACTAAGTGGGCCCGAAGGCTATTTTTTGGCGCAAAAACTATTTTTAGACTATGTCTATTTTTAGACATATGGATCATGGTCTATGAGTTGCAGGATGCTATTTGTGGATGATTGTTCATGTTGGTAAAAATATATGGACCTCTATGTTTAGACATATGGGTGGAGTCTATTTTTAGACTGTCAGGCTAAAAATAGAACAGTAGAATATTATTAGCTCTTAATAATATTTGGACTATAAACATTATCTTATCCTCTTGCAGCACTTCAGTTCGAGCTACGGATGTGGCACATGCGACTGCCAGAAGGAAATACGCTTTTCTTATGGGTTAGTTGAGCTATTGCATGAAGGACTTCAGTTAGAACTCAAGTGGTTGAGTTTTGGTGGAGTTGATTGAGGAGTTGATGGAGTTGTGTTCAGTTTGACTTAGTTGAACTAGTTGTTTTTAGTCTAACTGACAAATAGACTAATGATGAGTGGTGTGAATTAATTATTAATTAATTCACTAATTATTAATTAATTCACTAATTATTAACTCATGAATCAACTGAAGAATACATCAGTTAATTCAGTGCATGGACAGTTCAGTGGAGACAAGTGTTAGAGATGAGTGAAAGGGCAAGACAACTGTCAGTTGTGACTATAGTTGTGCGTGAGATTTGCACAATCAATGATGGGGATTGCCAATGAGGATTGCGCAGTACAAACCAAGGAAAACGAGCTTGGATCACACACTAGATTTTGCTGACAGGCGTGGGATTGCGTAGTAGAGGCAGGCAAACAGTGGAGGAGATTTGAAGCAACGACTTGATTTAGATCTGAGCTAGTTTGTGTGTAACAGGTGGAGATAGTACTGAGTACTTGTGAGGAGTATTGTACTATGTATTGTTACATGTTCTCAATCAATATAATATACAGATAGTTGGGGGTTTTCAGCTTTATGCTTTCCCCAGGTACATACTATGTTGATATGTGTGATTGATGCTTCAATGTGCACATGCGATTGTTTCTTTAATTCCACAAAATTGATGATCAACGTAGAGGAGGTTATGTATTATGCATGATTCCGCAAATAGGGTATAATCAGGATAATCTCTGTGAATAAGTGTCATATTATTCAAAATTTCTACAGTTTTGAGGAAATCACATATATAAACTAGGGTTTTTCTAAAAATATGTCTGATCATTTTAATCAATCTTACTGTGTTTCTGCTATCTGTCAATGAAATCTTACTTGATGATCTGGGATTAATAGTGATGTTTTGATTGAGGATTGGTTAATTGAAGAATGATGAAGCTACTAGATGTTTGTGATTGAAGATCAAGGATGGTTCTATGATTATTTCAGAATGATGCAGTAGTTCTGTGTATGATTTAGTGTTTATTTCAGAGTGACAATGGTTCAGTTTCAGGGTTCAATGTTTTTGAGATCCTGATGCAAGCCTGGCCTGCATATAACCAGGATCTTTTACAACTCATGCATATGAAACATGTACCTCAAATAATTGTCCAATCCCGCTTCAACACTCGGCAATTTTCAACAAATAACTCAGCACAAATTCTCATGCCAATGTCATTGTAAATATAACTATGCAAACATAATCACGCAGTTTATAGAATCGATTCCAGTTTCACATAATATCGCCCTTCTTAGCAAATTCCCGACATCCGTGATATCATTTCACTGTCCTGGCGCCAAGTCTGAGCCGATTCAAAACCTAATCCTATAGCTTAATACCACCAGTTATGGCATCACCCAATAGTGTCATGGCAAGTCCTGTTGTTTTATTGTACTTAAAATTACTAAACCTGGTTTCTGTACGCACAGTGTATGCAAGCTCCTTACCAAGGGTCTGAATATCAAGTCCTGCTGAAGTCATTTTCCCTCTCCATGTTTCAAAGTCCCGCACATTCCATTTGCAGGTTGGCTTCCTTTTTGTCCTTTGTAACTTGACCTGAAATTGAGACTGGAATTTTATTGCGAATCACAAACATCTTCTCCAAGTTCACTCCTTCATACCCAACATCATGGTCCCAACCATGAGTTTCCAAAACAGGGCGCACGAGCCATTGCCTCTCCACACAGTTGTGTCAGAACACACAGCAATCGTAATCAACAAAATCATAATGCAACTACACGCATACAGATATGTTGTTAACTGTTGGTTTGGATGGCTAAGAACCGCTCTGCCGGCGGACAACCTGATGCGCGCACACAATTATATAACCTGTTGCTGTTGATACAATTGATAATAACCGCCCTACAGCCGGCACCTTACTATGCACAACACCACATATATCAAACAATATAACAGTATACGCACAGCACCATAATTATCAAGGGAAATCGTGCAGCTGTTTGAGAATCACTCCAAAACAATACATGACAATGCCCTGCTCACACAAAATAATATACAGTGATTTATATGCAGGTAAAAACTATACAGTGTGAGTGCGACTTGAGAGATTTCGCTCTCCAAAAATTTAAGCTCCGCCCATTACACAATATAAAATCCAGGATTATCATCATCCAACCATTAACCCCAAAGGAACTGGAAGGGAAAGTCAATCACTCCGTGCCAATAAAGTATTGTTTTGAATTTATTAAATGGAATTAAGGCGGCAGAAATATGTTTTAACAATAAAAGAAACGAGCCAACTATCCCAATAATCAATAACGCATCAATCGGGAATAATAAGGCGCTTCCAGTCTTCAATACACAGCATAATGACTACTCAACAGGTTTTTACATTAACACACTGTTTTTACTTTTACAAATGCAAATAAATACTTACAACCTTTCCGTGTGGCCAGATCTTCAATGTTCATGGCCCTTACAAATTGCCAGAGGACTTACAGCCTTGGCTGCCAAACTATTCTCTTCCACACTCTCTCACACCCTCTGATCTTTTTTTGTCTTTGAGGATTCCTAATTTATAAAACTTAGCATGATCTAAAAATCCTAAAATCACTCAACTAAAATCTCTAACTCTACATGCAATGCATACATATGGCAAAAGCATCTCCTCAGCTTTATTCCATCTTTTTCCTTGTTCTAAAATAGAAAAGCTTTCCTTATTCCTATTTTCTCATTTATTTACTTTGGAAACATCTAATTAATCACACTGACTTGTAACTTAGGAAAATAATTCTAGAATGCTTGACCCCTTATGACTATTATTTACAATAATTTCACTTGGGCTGAATGCCCCCGCATCAGACTCCCAAGGTAGAAAAATTTCATGATCTCTTGATCATGTGTTTAGATCTAGGTTTGCCTGGATCCCATATCTTGTGTTGCAACTTTCCATTTGTCGCTGCTTCTGTCTGTTGTTCTTCTCCAGGTCTCCACACTTTATGATGCTTTGCTCCACTAGCTGCACTCTCGCAATCTTCTGCTGTCTTCCTCTTGCTGCTTCTCCTTTGTTTCACTGCTGCTAGTCTCTTCCAGGACTCCTCCATCATCATCCGTCTCATCATTTCAATTTCTCTGTCTAATAGACTTTCTCCAGCATCTTTAATAAAACCTGTACTCACAAAACAATTGTTAGAATAAAAAACATAAGGCATCACTTCCCCCATAGATTTTGCTGCTACTAGTGTTGTCTCAACTGCCACCATAAATGTCGCCCCACATGTTGCTCTAGCTGTCACTATGGATGTTGCTGCCTCCCAAACTTCCTGTCCCTCTGCAACATTCCTTTGCTTTTCATCTGCAATTTCCTCTGCAATTTCATCTGCAACTTTTTCCTCTGGTTCAGATGTCTCCAGCAAATATTTCAACACATAAGTCCTCTGTCTCTCCAACTCTCTTCTCTCGAGATCTAGTTTTCTATACAATTCAACAACTTCATTAGGAGTAGAACTTGGAAACTTCACACAATTTTCTATACCTTCAACAACTTTTGACCAATCATCAGCTGGTCCTTCTTTCTCTGCATCAATATCCTGACTAGATTCCTTCTTCTGCATCTCCTTCGGAGATCTTGTTATCTCATCATCGATCTGAACAACCTTCAGATTCAACTCTTCTTGAACAAATTCTAAAGCTTGTTCATCTCCCTATTTTGTACCTGCAAACATGCACAACTCATTAGTTTTTAAATCACAAGATTTTTCAGTCTTAACTGCTTCCTTCATTATTTCACCAATGGAAACCTCCTCTTTCAACTCAGCTGCTCTGGGTTCTTCCCGTCTCAACTGTACATCCATCATCTGTTCAAGGTTCCTCAGCTCCCCTGTTAACTGCATGCTTATCTGTAAATTTCTTTTCTGCTGTAGCCTCTGCCACTTCACTCTCTTCCTCATCAGTAAACCATGTCTCTGGTCTTTCACATTTTCCCGTAACAACTCCATCAATAGCTCAAGATGAACTGCTATCTCAGCTTTCTCTTCCTCATACTCTTCCTGAGTCAACTGCTGTCTTATGCCATTTGCCTTGGCATATTTCTTCTCTTTTCTACTGTGGCCTCTTTCTGAACCTCTGCTCTCTCCTTTATGACTTTCAGTAGTCATCTCCTTCGCCATGAGTTCCTCACCTATGAGTTGCATGAAGCCTCTACCACAACAAACTCTCTTGCTGCCACTTACCTCACCAATCCTTCCCTCCGGATATGGTCTTTTGGTAATCATTGGTCCTATGTTGGAACCTTTCGAGCATCCTCTACTGCTCCTATAGGCTTCTCTCATCTACAAATTTATTCAAACTCCATTGAATCTTTAGGTTCTGCCACATTCACTTAGAATCTCTTGCTGGACTCCTTTATCACTGCACTCTCTGCTACAATATTCATCACATGCAATTAACTTAACAAAAAAAAACTTAAATCTTCAAACATAACTATTCTAGCTCTGATACCACCTGATGCAAGCCTGGCCTGCATATAACCAGGATCTTTTACAACTCATGCATATGAAACATGCACCTCAAATAATTGTCCAATCCCGCTTCAACACCCGGCAATTTTCAACAAATAACTCAGCACAAATTCTCATGCCAATGTCATTGTAAATATAACTATGCAAACATAATCACGCAGTTTATAGAATCGATTCCAGTTTCACATAATATCGCCCTTCTTGGCAAATTCCCGACATCCGTGATATCATTTCACTGTCCTGGTGCCAAGTCTGAGCCGATTCAAAACCTAATCCTATAGCTTAATACCATCAGTTATGGCATCACCCAATAGTGTCATGGCAAGTCTTGTTGTTTTATTGTACTTAAAATTACTAAACCTAGTTTTTGTACGCACAGTGTATGCAAGCTCCTTACCAAGGGTCTGAATATCAAGTCCTGCTGAAGTCATTTTCCCTCTCCATGTTTCAAAGTCCCGCACATTCCATTTGCAGGTTGGCTTCCTTTTTGTCCTTTGTAACTTGACCTGAAATTGAGACTAGAATTTTATTGCGAATCACAAACATCTTCTCCAAGTTCACTCCTTCATACCCAACATCATGGTCCCAACCATGAGTTTCCAAAACAGGGCGCACGAGCCATTGCCTCTCCACACAGTTGTGTCAGAACACATAGCAATCGTAATCAACAAAATCATAATGCAACTACACGCATACAGATATGTTGTTAACTGTTGGTTTGGATGGCTAAGAACCGCTCTGTCGGTGGACAACGTGATGCACGCACACAATTATATAACTTGTTGCTGTTGATACAATTGATAATAACCACCCTAGAGCTGGCACCTTACTACGCACAACACCGCATATATCAAACAATATAACAGTATACACACAACACCATAATTATCAAGGGAAATCATGCAGCTGTTTGAGAATCACTCCAAAACAATACATGACAATGCCCTGCTCACACAAAATAATATACAGTGATTTATATGCAGGTAAAAACTATACAGTGTGAGTGCGACTTGAGAGATTTCTCTCTCCAAAAATTTAAGCTCCGCCCATTACACAATATAAAATCCAGGATTATCATCATCCAACCATTAACCCCAAAGGAACTGGAAGGGAAAGTCAATCACTCCGTGCCAATAAAGTATTGTTCTGAATTTATTAAATGGAATTAAGGCGGCAGAAATATGTTTTAACAATAAAAGAAACGAGCCAACTGTCCCAATAATCAATAACGCATCAATCGGGAATAATAAGGCGCTTCCAGTCTTCAATACACAGCATAATGACTACTCAACAGGTTTTTACATTAACACACTGTTTTTACATTTACAAATGCAAATAAATACTTACAACCTTTCCGTGTGGCCAGATCTTCAATGTTCATGGCCCTGACAAATTGCCAGAGGACTTACAGCCTTGGCTGCCAAACTATTCTCTACCACACTCTCTCACACCCTCTGATCTTTTTTTGTCTTTGAGGATTCCTAATTTATAAAACTTAGCATGATCTAAAAATCCTAAAATCACTTAACTAAAAGCTCTAACTCTACATGCAATGCATACATATGGCAAAAGCATCTCCTCAGCTTTATTCCATCTTTTTCCCTGTTCTAAAATAGAAAAGCTTTCCTTATTCCTATTTTCTCATTTATTTACTTTGGAAACATCTAATTAATCACACTGACTTGTAACTTAGGAAAATAATTCTAGAATGCTTGACCCCTTATGACTATTATTTACAATAATTTCTCTTGGGCTGAATGCTCCCGCATCAGATCTGTATGTGGGTATGCTTCAAGGAAGTTGCGTATACATGCGGGTTTGCTACAACAAGGTAGTGTATATATTCAGATATTTATTGATCAGGGTTTTTTTAGTTGATTCAGTAATATGATGCAGTGTTTGGGTTCAATATTAGTACTTTGGTTACAATTATCTAATTGTTCTGGTTGTCTGAAATTAAGTTGATTACGTTGGGTTGCAGTTGATCCAGAGATTGGTTGTTTTAGTTGACGATTGAGTTATTTGTTGCAGTGATCAGTTTTCAGTTTTGATATTTGGTATTGAGCTTAAATGTTGATAGTGAGTCCAGGCTAAAAATTTGATGAAACGTGGCCTACATGTTGTGATGTTTTTATAGCAAGTGGATCCAGTATGAAAATTTATGAAACATGGTCCACGAAGGTGTTGAGGGTTGGAGCCTTTAGTGAGGGAGTTGAAGCCTCCTTCTAGTGGTAGATGGTAAATTTGATAAGGGGGTTGGAGCTCCCTTCCGGTGGGTGCCGGTAAACGATATGAGGGGGTTGGAGCTCCCATCCAGTGGGTGCTAGAGAATGAGAGAAGGTTGTAGGCTTCTGTAGGTGGGTGCTTGTGTGCTGGTATGAGTATGTGCCAATACAATATTGTAAGAAGTTTTATTTATAATAAAAGGAAGTCAAAGACAACAACAACGATGGGTGTTTCCTACATCGGGTTTCCACCTAAAAGTCCTAGTGTTGATGTGTTTCTTATGTGTGATGGTTTATTTTGTTCTTACTACACATAGTTACTGTCTATTTAATATCTAAATGAAGTACTGATGCATTAAATCAAGATAAACAGATGATGGATTAACTGAAAAGTAAGTTTAATGGATATACGCTAGTTTTCTAGATAACAGTCACGTACATATGCAAGTTCCCTTCAGTAAATTTGCGTACAAAAATTTGGATATAAAATTGAAAAGTTCAATGATTTAAAAACACTGATTCACCAGCCCTCTCAGTATTTTTCCCAACAATAGTGCTCAAAGGTTTCCAACAATTGTTATCAGAGTGAGGCTCTTGGTTGCATCTTGATTGTTAGAGAGTAGATTTTGGGTTTGTTGGAGGAATTTTTTTTGTTTTGTTTTCTTTAGAATGATTGTCCTCACAGCTACAAATTATAAGGTATGGCACAAAAATGTAAAATCTCAATTATTATCTTGTGGATCTAACATTTGGAGAGTAGTATGTGAAGGCTTTGGCAAGGATCTAATTACAAATGAAGTTTTGAAGTAGGATGCTCAAGCTAGATGCATAATCTATAAGAATCTTCATGATGATGATTTGAAGAGGCTAATAGGTTTGAAATATGCCAAGAAAATGTGGGACAAGATAAAATCCATATTTGGAGATGGTAATAGCAACAATAAGGAAAATGAGAAGAAGAGAAACAAGAAGAAGAATAAGAAGAAGAACGAGAAGAAGGGCCTTCAAAAGCAAGAAGCTCAACCACAAGAGTCTTATTCATCTAGTGCACATGATTCAACACATGATGAGAAGAGATTAGAAATCATGAATCCAAAGGTATAAACATTCATTATTTTCTTTTGAGTTATAACCTTAATGATTTAGATTTAGATAATGCTGAAGCACATGGTGAAGATGATGATAATGTTAAGAGTCTTAGAATTGATATTTCTAGAGTAACAACTGCATGCAAGGATCAAGAAAAATTGTTGCAGATCTATGATTATAAGGAGGCCAAACTCAAGGAAGATATTGTCAACTTAAAATTCAAATTGGAAGAAGCTGAAAAAAGTTGAGTAAGGTATGAGGAAGAAGTATAAGGAGAAGGAACATGAGTGTGAGAGATTATAAGGTGAAGTGGTGTCCTTGAGAAAGTAGCGAAATATAGAGAAGAGTATCGTGGCCTTGGATAGTTTTCTTGAGATCCAGAGATCACCATTGGATAAATACAATCGTTGAATTCAAAAAGGTGAATCTAGTTTGCATGCAACCAAAAAAAAGAAAGAAGAACCCAAGAAACTTGTAGCAAACAATACCAATAGAAAGAGTGAGAACCAAGGAAAAAGCAGATCCAACAATCGAGTAGAAAATAATATAACCAACAACAGAAAAAAAAGTAGAACCAACAATAAAGAAGAAAATATCAAGGAGCACCTACATTCAAAAGCCATTTTGATCCTAGAGATGATCGCAGAAACTCCGTTAGATTTCAATGGATGCAAATTTCTTTTATTTCTTTGATGCATGAGATATAATGCTACAACTGTCACAAGTTTGGACATGTTGCAACTAACTATTGGAGCACAACACCTAGATCAAATCAACAAAGATTATAGCAATATCAACATCCAAGCATATTGGCCAACATGTATAGTTGTGATTTTTATAGTCACTGTTATTCATGTCACTTGTTTGGCCATAAGGCAATAGATTGCAGGTCAAAACTGTTGGGCGTAGGATCCCCCCAAGGCAAGTTTTGGGGCTTAAAGCCCAAGTTTGGAATAAGTTCGATGTAAAGACTCTGCGATTTATGGGCATGGAGCGCGAAGTTGTAATTGTGTCATAGGGTTGTCCGACCTTACTTTTGTAAATGTAGCGTCAGTTTGAGATATCTACCCATGGTTCGCGGACCATGGGATTGTATAAATAGAGCGAGGCTCTAAGTGTAAAAAGAGAATGAACGGAGGAAATCAATCCATGAAGCATTGAGTCTAAGTGTAGAGTCGTGTCTTTGGGTCATAGAGTAGGAGAAGGATTTGCAGCTTAGTGCACAGAGGCCTAGTAGTCCGCAGATGAGTGCACGGACCCCTGCAGCTGAGTGCGCAGGGTAGGTTGAGTCTGTAATCGATTGAAGCATTAATAAAGAGAAGTTTTACAATATTCATGTGTATCTTTTCCTGTTTTATGCATTGAAGTATATTGGGTATGAATTGAAAGTTTACTGTTTATTTGTTGTGCGAACTCATATGAATGTGCTGAATAAGTGAATATAATATAAGGTATCCGTTTACACCAAGATAACTAACTATTATAAGAAGATAAGTAAGATCTGCGGTGTGACTTGGGGAGATAGCACAGATCGCTACTCTAGCAACACGAAGGCCCCACAACCCCTGGTTAGGGATGCACGAAGATGAATATAACAAGGGCGCGAAGGCCTCACATGCCAGGAAAGTGTGCGGAGTAACCTGCGTGAAGGTATTCATAGTTGGACTAAATCAACCCCTCAGACATCTCAAGGGTGCGGAAACCTGGTTCCAGCATCCCCCCATACTACTTCGGGTGAGACCTCAATCCGTACTCCGCGGACTATTGTTGAAAGGGCTAGTAGTACAAGGATTTGTTTGGCTAATTAACTCTGAACCTTGGTCAGGCCCCAACAAGCCAACAAATGGTTCCATTGCCGGGACCAGAATCTACATAGAGATGTCTGATGTCGTTTCATTGGAATCCAACTAAGAAAGAAATTGAAGGTTGGTTGGACAGGAGAATTCATGAGTTTGCGATGCAGGAGAACAGGAATCTTGACTATTGAAAGAAGAGTGTTTAGACTGCTATCTGTACACCGAGATCCACGAATTTTTCTTTGCATCTTTCCCTACTGAGCTGTACGAGTGGATTGCGAAGCTAGCAGATAGCCAAGGAAGGTGGAAACTCGATAATCCTATTGTGTGGACCCCAGAGGTGGTGTGCAGATTGGAAGCATTGGAAGATAAGATCACGCGCGTTGTTGATCACTAGCTCGATTGGATTATAGGAGGATTCATCATTGAAATCATGGTAGACACTGCCATCAGCTATAGCGAGGCAGAGCGACGCTTTCTCAAAGGACCGCGAGGTAAGTACGTAAAGTCCCTGAATACTTGAATTAAAATGTTATTGTGTGAAAAGAGGATTATGCAGTTATATTGATGTTCAGGGCTATGCGAAGTGGAAAAACCTACAGGAACGAAGGAAGTAAGGGACTAGAGAATAACCCTTTGATCTCACCTCCGCGAGGAGACGAGAAAGAGCTCGCGAATGTATATCCGTGAAGTGCGATCCATTTGATAAGGCAGAGGATTCCGCGCATAGTATCCCCACCCACACCACAACTAGCTTCACGACCATCATCTCCATCTTCACCTGTACCACCTCCACCACCACCGCGATTCAATATGGCAAGTGTGATAAAGTTGTCGATGTTAAAGGGAGTAGGAAATGAAGATCCAGACTAGTTTTGGTTTGTGATAAAGGTTGTATGGGAAGTGCAGGAAGTTCCAGATGATAACATAAAGAAAGCAACGTTGGTCAACACTCTGTAGGATCGCACGCTGACCTGGTATATCAAGCATTCTAATGGCAATTCGAATGCGGGGATCATGAATATCCAAATTGCGTTGAACAGAGAATTTAGTAGGCCGAAGTCATAGGCGCAGTCAATCATTGGGTTCAAGGAGATCATAATGCTACTAGGCGAGACCCCTTGGGAATTGGATTAGAGTCTAAAGTGCACAATTTGCGAAGCTAATATGACTTTGACGGATGGACAACACCGCAAATGGTTTGTAGCATCACTAATGATGCATTTAAGGATCGCGTTGTCGCAACATAGCTTATTGACTTAGGCAGAGGCCTTGGAGGTCACTATGAGGCTGCATGAGACCCCAATACAAGATCCTAACCTAGGAGTTCAACAGATCCATGCACAGTTGAAAAACTTATGCCTTGAGATGTAGAGTCTGAAACTGGACAGGACAACTCACCCGGATGTGTGCGAAGAAGTATGGTGCGCAAAGTGCAAGGGTTAGGGACATGAAAAGGACCACTGCCCTTCCTCCATGAATTACCTCATGGGAGGAGGACCGATGCCATTAAGACCGGAGGCATAAGTAGGACCTAGCGTGGTGCCTTCTTTGTGGTGTGCGATTTGTCAGATAGGAGGAAAGCATGCTATAAACAACTGCCATTTGTTACAAAAGTACACACATAATTCACAACAATTGTTATGTAATTTTTGTAGATCGATTGGACACGATGAGCACACCTATAGAAGCTATGAGCTGATGATGGATAGGACTCCCACCTACAGAGTTCAGGCTGAAACGCGACCCCTTGACTAGAATGCAGGAGTGGCGCAGACCGGATTGCAGGGGCATGGACGAGGTCGGGGTGGAGGAGGACCTGGAAGAGGTCGTGGGTAGCTGATATGTTACAATTGCGGTGGGCCAGGACATTATGCCCATGATTGTATGAATCCAACGCGTCCATCATGTCTGTACTATACCTTGTTTGATCATGAAAATGAGGATTGTCCCACACTGATAGGTAGGTTGCGTGACAAGGGAGTGCTCCAACATCCCCTGACTCAGAACTTGCAGATGATGAGGTCTGAGCCATGCGAGGAAGACCCTAATGTAAACATTGTGCTCCGAAGTGGAATTATGATAGGGGATGATAAAGGAAAATGACCTGAAGATAGTACTTGGGTTCACAAGGCTTCGACGAAAGAACCAGAGTTTGATTTGGAGAGCGCTAAGGAAACCTTTATGGAAGCCAGGAAGAGCTTTGTTGATGCCTCTACTTCAGGAAGAACAGGCAGACCAGAGCCAGAAATGGACCCATCAATGCTAACGACATTCCTAGAAACATGCATGAAGCTACTGCGCGATAGTGAAGCTGTAAAGGGATTGCAGGAACTCATTAATAGATGTGCTGGGACCACGCCAGGAGAACCGCATGTAGTCTAAAATATTAGAAAGCATTTGACAAGGACAGGAAGAGAAATGAGGTTGACCGCGCAGATTGGAGAATATGAGATGGACCAAGTCATTTTGGACCTAGGATCGGACACGAATGTTCTGCCGAAGAAGACATGGTAACACATGGGGAGGCGTACGCTACAATGGTCTCCTATTCAGATGCGAATGGCGAACCAGAAAAAGATCATACCTATGGGGAGATTGCAGGGAATCAACGTGGATATTGAAGGGGCAAGAGCGCTAGCATACTTTGAAGTGATAGAGATTGTTGATGACAACAATCCCTACCCCACTCTATTAGGAATCGATTGGGCCATTGGCATGAATGGGGTGATAAATCTAAAGAAGCGCAAGATGATTTTTGAGAAAAAGTCCCTGCGCATAATCGTACCTTTAGACCCTATGAGGGATCATGCTACACTAAGCCAATGCTCGACTATGAAAGTGACGACGAATTAGACTACATCTACAAGATAAGTCATGAGAGAAAGAATGGGTGAATCCCACCACGGATGGATGGATCTCATGGGAGCGTGAAAGCTCCTGTACATCGGATTCAGACGAGGAAATAGAATGATGGAAGAACCGGTTACATGTGGTAACCACGCTGAACTGTAACATGATTACAATATCATTGCACTGCGCATCAACAAAAGTGAGGGATCTACCTACTTATGATGGATTAATTGAGATAGATGCTTTCCTAAACAGATTTGACAAAGAGGTGTCAGAACAAAAATGTTTCGAGGCTTTGAAATGGGTATTATGCGCTACACCCACGAGGTGGTGGGGTATGTACCAAGGAAGCTTTGAGGACTGGCACAAATGTAGGAGAATGATGTGCATGCATTTTGGGAAGCCTCAGATGCATCTAAAAGACAAGTATGACGAACGCGATGATCCGCACATGCACCTCACCAAGTGGACAAAGGTTTATGGGGAAGAGCCACAATTTGAGTGGGTGAACCTATTTTGGCATACCCTAGATGTTATACCCATGGACTGTTATATAGAGACAGAGCTCCATCATGGGATGAGTGAATGGGATATCCTACATGAAGGGTTTCTATTAACTTTCACTTTTGAGGATCGTTGGTGGGAAATTGTTGATGATGTGTTACAAGCAGTAAAAGCAACTATCTTTAAGATACCACAGGAGCCAATGGAATTGATTCAACCTGAATGGGCTACTCAGTTGAGCGTGCGCTAGAGTGTTATAATGTCAATATAGAAGAAGACGACAAGGATCGATGAAAAATTAACATTCCAGAAATAGAAGGCCATCGCAAGGTTCAAGGCCCATTGATTGAAGACCCTGACATAACCACATCGGTAAAGACAAAGCAGGTGAACATTGGTACGGAATCCGAACCTAAGTATGCAATGCTCAACGACAACTGGGATGATGCGATGATGGATAAGGTCACTGAGTTACTCTGCGAGTACCAAGACTTATTCCCAACCAAGATCACAAACTTAAAAGGAATCATCGAAGATTTAGGAATGATGCAGATCACATTAAAGCCCGACATGAAACTAGTTAAGCAGAGGCCTTACCGCTTTAATCTGAAATACAAGGAAAAGGTCCGCGTAGAACTAGACAAAATGCTTGCAGCAAGAATCATTGAGTCGGTGGAAGAATCTGATTGGGTAGGCCCTATGGTGGTGTCGGAAAAGAAGTAAAAGGGCGAGATAAGAATATGCATGGATCTTATAAAATTGAATGACACGTGTGTGCATGACCCATTCCCAACTGCGTTCACAGATGAAGTATTGGAAAATGTCAGCGGGCAAGAAGCATATTCTTTTACTGATGAGTTCTTAGGTTACCACTAGATCAAAATCGTGCTGGAAGATAGGAGCAAGACCACCTTGGTGACTGAGTGGGGCTGCTTTCAATACACCGTTATGACATTTGGGTTGAAGAACGCGCTGACCATCTTTTCGCGCATAGTTGTTGCAACATTCAAGGAATATATCCACAAGTTCTTGGAGGTTTATCTTGATGATTGGAATATATTTGGGCTGGTTAAGCACCATGTCGCAAGCTTACGCTTGATGCTGGATACCTACCGAAGACACCAAATCACACTGAACTTTAAGAAGTGTACGTTCCTCGTAAATTTTGGGAAATTGTTGGGACATGTGGTTTGCAGACAGGGACTAATGGTAGACCCCGCAAAGATTGTAGTGATTCTGAATTTGCAAGCCGTAAAGTGTGAAACATTCGCGCACTACCTTGGGACATACGGGGTACTACAGGAAGTTCATCAAAAGTTATGCCCAGATCACCGCGCCGATGGAGAAGCTATTGAAAAAGGATGTCACGTTCTACTAGAATGATGACTGTAAGAAAATCTTGGATGTACTAAAAGAAAAAATGGCCTCTGCGCCGATCTTGGTCTTCTCGAAATGGGACGAGGAGTTTCATGTCCATGTTGATGCATCATGTATAGCACTGGGAGCAGTACTAACATAGGAGGGTTGAGAGGGCTTGGACCACCCTATCATGTTCGTGAGTTGTAGGTTGTTTAAAGTGGAAAAGAACTATTCCACAGCTAAATGCGAGGGATTGGCTATGGTACACATGCTCTAGAAATATCAACACTATTTGCTAGGGGGACACTTCAAGATGTATACAGATCATTCCGTGCTGAAATACTTGGTCAATAAGCTTGTGTTGGGGGAACACATATGCAGGTGGCTCTTATTTTTCCAAGAATATGATTTTGAGGTCATTGTGAACCCTGGGCACCTGAACACTGGACTAGATCACCTGTCACGCATTGAGATGGGAGAGGAACCTACTAGTTTGGATGAAGGATTACCTGAAGCACAACTCTTTTCTGTGCACGTAGTTGATGGACACTTTGAAGATGTAATCCACTTTCTCACGATGGGAACTACGTCGAAATAATACTTCGTCCAACAGAAGAAGGAACTGGTGGTGTGCACGACATATTTCTCTGTCATTGTGGGGCACCTATATAAGATGGGCAATGATGAGATACCGCGAAGGTATGTACTTGAATTTGAGCGAAGTCATATCCTCGCGGATGTGCATGGGGGCACTGCGTTAGGACACTATGTAGGGAGATTGACCACACAAAAGATTCTCCACGCAGGGTTGTGGTGGCCAACCCTTCATCAGGATTCAAAAGCACATTGCAAGGCCTGTGATGTATGTCAAAGAACAGGTAAACCATTGTGGAGGAACAAGATGCCTTTGAATCCACAAATGACGCTGCAGCCCTTTGAAAAGTGGGTGATCGACTTTGTAGGACCTATCAAACCTCAGGGAAAAACGAGCGTGAGATACATTATCACTGTGACAGAGTACTCGACTCATTGGGAAGAAGCACAACTGGTAAAAGAATGCATGGCTGCCACAGCCGCGAAGTTTCTATTTGAGCACGTATTGACACGATTTGGATGTATGAAGATCTTGATGAGCGATCGCGGTACACATTTCCTGAATGAAACAATCAGCGCGCTGACAGAAGAGTTTCAGGTGTATCATTAGAAAATCACACTATATCACCCACAAGCCAACGAGACAGTAGAAGCATTTAACAAAATACTGGAGACTTCACTGCCCAAAATTAGCAATGCACAGCGAAGTGATTGGGACCTATGTGTACCTGCAGTCTTATGGGCTTATAGGACAACATGCAAGAAACTGACGGGACAGACACCTCTCTGGCTGGTCTATGGAGTGGAAGTCATAATCCCAATGGAGTATATTGTGCATAGAAAATTTTAGGGGCGAATGTTTGCCCTTTGGCGAAATTAAGGGGTTTTAAATTTTTAGTGGGCGAATATTTTGTATCATAGTACATTTTTACAAATCACCTCAAATAGCCCACCTTATTTTAAGGGAGAGGGTAAAAAAGGTAAATTTAGCCCTTGAAATTAGGAGTTACAACCTTCCATTCGCCCATTTTCAAGAATAGGTTTTATTTAAGTGAATCCATTCGCCCATTTTCAAGAATAGGTTTTATTTAAGTGAATCCTATGGGCCAAATACCATATTTATAAAAGAGGTATGGTGAATTAATAAAAATATAAATAAATGAAAAGTATGGTAAATAAATAAAACATTTTTTATTTTTTATATGGTAAATAAATAAAATATCATTTTATACTTACTCAAAAGTTATGGTAAATCAATAAAAATATAAATAAACTAGACGTATGGTAAATAAATAAAACCTCTTTTTATATTTAGTCCATAACCCTCGTTATATTTATGTTTAGTCCATAACCCTTGTTATATTTATGTAGGCTCAGAAAGAGGTTTTATTTAAGTTAATCCTATGGGCCAAATACCATATTTGTAAAAGAGGTATGGTAAATTAATAAAAATACAAATAAATGAGAGGTATTTTAAACAAATAAAACATTTTTTTATATTTACTGCATAAGTCACCTTATATTTACGAACACTCAAAAATGTGTTATATTTAGGTAAAACCTATGGGAAAAATAATATGGGACAAATACCATGGACTAGATTGTTATTAATACAATGCAAAAAAACATTATTAACCCTAATATTAGTATTAATAAAAATAAAAATGGCACATGGTATTGACCCATGGTATTCACCAAAATGGCACATGGTATTGACCCATGGTATTCACCTGGAATGTAGCATATTTAAATGGGGGAATTGAACCAGCATAGATCCATCTTTACTCCGGATCTACTAACCCCGAGAGGTATCAAATATCGTGATATGCAAACTAGCATAGAGTGAAAAAATATTTGATCCATCTCGGGGCTTGATGTTGTAATTTAATGTATGTTAAACATTTTAGCTTCGTTAAAATAAAAAATAGAATAAAAATCAACTATTAATTTTATTAAATTTTATAAAT